>BGPR01008947.1:0-60507 GCA_013235015.1 Araneus ventricosus | reverse complement strand
CCTCGTGTTGCTGAAAAAACTACATTAATCTAATATAATACAATAATATAACAGAAAATGTAGAAACAGACTTAATATTAAATTCCAGATCTATTACAATATGTCCTTAACTTGTATTTTAGATTATTTCTGCTAATAACTCCGGAAAATATTATTTAAAGTATTTTTAGTCATTTTAAAATTCAAACTTTTATTGATTAAATGATTCTGCTTTACTCTGTAGTAACTAAAAACGTATATAATCTACTGTTATTTTCATTTCATAATTATAATAGTAATCAAAATTTTGGAAATATCAAATCTATTGCACTAAAGCTGAATAAATTCTGAAAAGAAGGATACCAACACATTGAAGTGCATCTAAAACCAGCTTGTTATAAAGCATTTCAATAAAATGCCAAAGATGTCATCTTTTCTTTATACATACAGGGTGATTCAAAATACATTTCCAAACATTAAAGTTAGGTCTGGCATACGATAAGCATCCAAACTCACATAGGAACTAGATTGTGAAAACGTCATCTGGATGCAAAAGATGGCATTTAAAGCTTGACTTCTGCGTCTGGGCTGATAAATGGAAATTAAAGTTGAAGCACTTAACACTTGAAAGGCCCAGTGAAAAACAATAAGATCCCGTTTTCTTTCAATTTTTGGCTGCAGCGCTATTTGTTGTCTTAATGGATGCAGTTTAATTGTCGTGAATAAGAGTCGCATTGAATTTGAGCGTCTTATAACAATATTAATATTTCAAAAATGTATGCCTTCTCTTATAGCAAGTGATATTATGCTTTCCATGTTGGAAAATTTTTCATTTATCTTGCCTCTTGACCATTTACAAATTTTGGTCCGCTTAAAAAATAAATGGAACTTTCATGTAAGGATTATTTAAAAAATTTAAATTTTATTAGTATTTGTCTTCAAAGTTTTTTATATATGAAGGCTGGAAAGGTAAATACTAGCCTATTTGACAGCAATTAGTGTGTATAACAAAAATAAAGAGACGTGGTTGGAAAATGCCGAGGTTCTTACATGCTCGTTTCAAATTGTAGTTCAAAATTGAAATGCTATTTTCCTACGAAACGAGATCGTATGTACATAAAATGTATAACTGTAGGTTCTGTTGTGAAATTACTGTGATATTTTAAAATGTGCATTATATGGAAGCTGATATTTTAATCATTCAGAGGCTTAATATATCTGCATATTGCCTGATATATTAAAAGTTAATTTGGTTCACTAGTAAATGTTTTTATGCCTCTTTTGCTGTTACTAAGCTGTAGCGAATGTCACAGGCTGTAAATATGTTTTATTGAGATTTTATGTTACAAGCATTATAATTAGTCAATTATTGTATCAAAATAAGCAGATTAATGCAGACCTTCAGTTGTAACTTTGTAGATGTGCAGTGAAAAGGCATGTAGTGTTTATTAAATGATTTCATTATATTGTGTTCATAGAATTTGTAGCTTTCAATTGCATATTCTGATGAATAATTTTTTGTAAAACCCAGTTAAAAATCGTCAGTTTTGTTTTATGAGAGAAAGTAATCAAAAATAAAAAAATCATTATCTGTTTTAACGAAATATTAACTTTTTTGTTAAGATAAATTGTTTGCTGAGTCAAAATAGACAAAATAAAATTACAATAATTTCTTCCTTCTTTTTCTTTTTTCCGCTTTATTTCTGCGTTTCTTTATGAGAATATAATATTTCTACTATCACTGCTTCATATTCATTTATGAATGGTCTTAGTGAATCGATACACATTTTTTATAAGACACCGGTAATTGTAATAAACAGAGTTTTAATCCTTGTATTTTTGACAACATTATGTTCAATACAAATCCTTTCTGAATGCAAAGGATTTCAAACAATGAAGGCAAAAATTCAGGATACCTGCTTACAGCAATCGCGAAAAACAAAAAATAACAATTGTGGGCTTTCCATTCGAAAGTTCGATTTTTGAACTTGCCATTTCAAAGCAGCAACATATCTTTCTGTAGATCTGATTCTTCAAAACTCTCATCGGATTAATCATTGTTCATTTTACTTATTAAAGCTATTGTTATAACATATCATCATATTGAATCACTCAAAAATGAGTGAATATTTCATATCTTGCAGAATTATTTTATAAGATGTTTTTAAACCTCTGACGACCGTAACGGCCAAGACGGCGCGTCATGCAAACTGCTAGAAGACGGCCGCTATCCCGAAAAGCCATATGCTTATTTCCTTTTCCCTTTTCATTAGGGTCGGTAAACGGTAGGGTGCAATCTTATCTTTTTAACAATGGTTCTTTCCCCTCCCACTGCCACTCTTGACTGATGTCTCCAGTAAGTGTTCCAGGTTTCATCTCCCACTATGTCTAACATAGTTTTAAAATGAAAATCACCTGTAATAGAAAACAGATATTTATTTTTACAGTATTTTTCTATAGCGTTTAAGCTAAGAAGTCTAATTCATTTAATTCAAAACCATCTGAATTAGAGTCACTTCCATATAGAACTTGAGGCTATCTCTCTGAGTTTTAAACATACATCTTCAGATTTAGATGCGACATCTGTAACATGCACAAATTTTCCTTCATGAAATTCCCCATGTTTGTATTTGAAATTGAGCATTATTCTGGCCTTAGAAAATAGAAATCTTCTGGCACGTGTTTAACAACCTAGTAGCGTCTGTGCTTTATCACCTAGTCTTCGTCGGTGTTGCTTTGACAAGTATAAACATGCTCCCGTTAGTTTTCAACAGCTTTTATGAAGCCCATAGTACCGACGAATGTTAATCAGCGAATTTTAATCAGAGCTAATAATACATGATGATGTGAAAGCACTAGAATGTAGAAGATGTCAACATTTTTTTCCCAGAAGCCGTACTCTAAGTACAAAAGCTGAAGCATTTGCACCATCCAATGCGGCAGCTTCTTTTATAGACTACTAAAGATTAGTGAAAAGTAGCACAGCCTCGGGCAAGAACCGGACCCTCATAAACTGCTTGGAATGCAACTAAAGTAATCGTAAATTAAATTGTTCGTTACTGCAGATTTATTAATCACAGTGTAATTAGCATTTCTTCTGGGTATTTGCTCCTTATAGTGCCGCTTGTAGGGAAGGTTTTCAACTAAATTTTTTCTACACTAAGAAAAAATCCAGACATTGTGCATGAAGTGCACCACTTTAAAATCGGCTTATATTTTATGGTTTCTTTAAATATCTAAGGATCTCTATCTTTGTATTCATATTTGTAAAAAATTAATATTTAGATAGCTTTACAAACGGGAATAAATAAGATTCATGTCAAAATGAGAAGTCATCTTCTGCATAGTTAGGAATTAAGATTTGAAAATTTGTAAAATAAAGAATTACCACTTTTAATATTCAAAACATATCTATATAAAATTTTAAAATTTTAGGTAATCACCGGTTTTCTGTTAATCGAAGTTAATTTCTTTAATACAAAGCCCGGAGTTTTATTTCTGGGCTGGTAAATGAAAATTGGTGTTATTACTAGCTTTATCTAGTTTAATACATTATTACATATGTTGAACTGATTTAAAAGTTTTATTAAGTCTCGAGTTATTTTTAATTAATCTTTGCGTCCAGATGAAATTCTAAACTAATACGGTCAAGCAGCATTGAAAAATAAAACAATATTTTTATTCAAACTTGTAAACAAAATTTCATACGAATTAATGTGGTCGCACAATGTGGAAAATTAAACAAGATCTTATCACTACCATAATAACTCGTTGTTCCCTTGTACTAATTCGATATGAATTAAATAACATTATGCGCATATGCTCTAACGGTATCTGCAAATGCTTTTCCTGCCTTTAAGAACTTTGAGACACTGCGATAAATATTTTAGTCCGTTATTGAATAAATTTCGATCACCGTTGTTACAAATTTTATGTTCTATTGCAAAAGAAATATTTATAGCTAGAAGCTTCATAAAAAAAGGAATTAAATCCAATCCATATATGAAATTAAAAATAGTCGTTTTCTTCTGCATTATTATTCATTATAAATATTGCTACTTTTTCGAACGAATTATTCATAGCTTATAAGCTTGGTGAGACTAATATTAACATTCTCTTATAAGTTTGAAACATGCCCGTATGAAATCTGAAATATTATTATGTTTTTATTTCTGATTTAAATGTTTCTGTTTTTTAAACCTGAAAGAAAGTTTTGAAATGCATGAAATGAAAAAGAATGTTTAAAATACATTAATCTATGAGGAGTTTCGAAAATTACGTGCAAAGTCGGGGATATGAAGCCTCTATTCCATATCGAGATTATTTTCTGTTGACAGTAAATTGAAGGGTATCACAAAAATTTCCATTGAAATATGCATTTTAGTCCATCTTTGGCACTTATTTGAAGTGATTAAGTACTGTGATTTCTGAACGATACAAGAGAAAGAACTCTTGCAGTTCAGAAACATGATTTTTAAAAGGTTGAAAAACTAAGCAAACCGAATATAAGCTACATAAACATTATGGACACTCTGCGCATTCGATTAGAACACGACTGCCATCTAGGCCCTCTGTGGAGGTGGGAAGGTAAGCATATGGAAAATGAAATGAATCTCGAAAATAAATTCTCGTTCTGAGCTTTTGGTGTTCCCCCTCCATTTTTTTAAAGTTAACAACTTATAATTAAAATATGTCTAAAAATTAATTAACGTAGCCAATTCTCAACACTTATAAAACTTATTCTTCAGTTCCTTTGGCTTACGTAAATCTATCGACAGTTTTCACTTGGTGTGAATAATCCAGACACTCAAAATATAAATGCCTTAACCCAATATTTATACTATATCTAATAAGCAACGTGGAAGAAGCAAAGAATTTTATCTCTAGGGTTTTCTGAATTTTCAAAGTTATTTTATATAACTAGCCGCCTTCGGCGACCAGTTGATTCGTATAACTTATTACTTAAAATGATCCAGTTATAACAGTACATTTTGAAATTAGGAAGTTCTTTTAATTAGCTGTTATTTTTATATTTTATATCAATAATTTAAAATTAAAGCTGTCCGATGAAGTAATTTCCAATTGAAGTTTTTGATCACGATAAACTAATAGTCTTAAAAGATAGTAGAAAAATGAGGAGTTCAACAAATGACTACTAAAAACCAAGTGAAATATTTGAAATCCTGAATTTTTAGTTCCTTTTCAGATGAAATAACTCCAAAATAAAAAATGAAATTCAAATGCATCCAGAATAAAATAGTAGATAGATAGTTTTCAGTTATATCAAGTCAAACTTTAAAGTTTGCCAGTAGGTAAATGAAATTTAATATTAACTTAATTTAAATGAATTTAATTATTCACGGCTACTTCAAGAATATTGCTTTGAACTTCTTGTAACACTATTGTACAAGAAATGTATTTTAATTTCAACTAAATATGTTACAATCAATGATATTTCAAAAAAATATAATAAGGTTATATTTGGAATAAAAAAGGTAATATTACTGTAACTGAAGCAAAAATTACAGATTTTTTAAAAGATAATTATGTGTGATATCAGAAAACATTTATCTGATCAAAAAACTATTTAAATATTTTTGATGTAATGTTCCATATTCTCTTCCGGTCTATTTGTGTATTCTAAGTGGGTTTGTTGAAATATTGGTTCGACATATAATTAGAATCAATACTAAACATTTGATAAAAGCTCGCGTTTGATAAAGAAAGAGTTTTACATACCAAGTACATTTAAGATGCATCAAAATTTAAATTTAATGTTAAAGTGTCAACATTTGCTATCCATAATTCATTAAAACCAAAAGTGTTTGGAAAAAAGTTTTTCCGGTAGTGAGCTATGGAATTTCCCTTTTCTGAACTTCCCGTTTTTCCTCTATAACCTGTTTGCTCCCCCGCCCTTCCTCCCTACCTTCAGTCAGTCGAAAACACAAACAATGTCTTTGAGTGACCTTGAGCTCAGTTCATGACAATTAAATATCTTGTAAAGTTGAAATTAATAATCGTACAATACTCATACTATTATCGTAGGAAATATAATTGTTTGCACTTTAAATTGGTATGAGGATCAATTTCAAGCAATGATTCTTTCAGATGTTATTGACGAAAAAAGGCCAAACACGTCGAGATTTAGCTTAATTTTTAAATAGTTAAAATTTGAATAACAAATTGAAAAAAATATTGCTCCGATGTGCACCTTCCCACCCTCCAAATTATACCCTTACAAAATTTGTTAGCTCTAGGTTCAACGGTCTGTTCTGTACACCACCAACACACACACATTCTCTTTTATTATTAGTAGAGGTAGAGATAGAGATGGATCTCACTATTCTATAACATACACATTCACACACAGACACACATACAAATCTTTGTATCGCCATATACAGTTTTGAAGAGAAAGAGGTATTAGCTAACCCTTTCTAGACTAGTTGGTCATTGTTAATTTGGTGAAGGATAATAGTACATATATCAGTAATTCGAAAGATACCGATGTGGCTCTTCGTTGACTATGGTCTTGAAAACTGATGAAAAAAACGTTATTGAATCTGAAATTTTATTTTGAATTTTCTACAATCAACTAAAAATAATCACCTTAAACGCAAAAATAAAGATAAAATTTAAAGAAAATAACATTTAGGGTAAATGTAAACGACTACTAACAATTTTTCATAACAATATACATATTTCATGTAGAGAAAGACTAGACATGGCTCATCATCCCTACAAGCACAATTCTTTATAATAAATAAATTAGTAACAGATTTAACAAAAAGCCGGAATTGACATTAGAGTACAGTGCCAGCAAAAGAGCTGTGGATACTCTTGATCAGCTTCTGAATATATATATTTGTAGAAGAGAAAAAATCCGCTGGCCTATGATTCTATACTATAATTTTATAGTATTCTGGATAGTTCTGCTTATAATATAATTATTCTCTGGACATGAAAGAAAACAAATAAACAAAAATATTGTTTTTAGATGAACTAGGCAAATTTATTAATTGCTTCATATATTCAAGCAAAAGATCATTTGTAAACAAATAGAATAATATAAACAAAAGAATATAAGATAAACCGTAAATTGATTTATCATTAACAGCCAAAGTTAATTTGCAGTTGTGTAACAAAATTACCTTATGCATGCTCTGTCAACCAAGCATTGATAATGAAAAAAATATATTGAGCAAGAATTGCAAAACGCATATCTGTAAGCAACTCTAACATATTTGTCCGAATAGCAAATAAAAATGAGTTAAGATTTTAAAAATATTCTAATTCATCTTTTTATTATATATATATATATGTTTAAATTTGCATATTTTTTGTATTATTTTTCAACTTTATCTTGTTTATTCTGTTAAAAATATTTTATTTAATTCTAAACACAATATTTTTTTAAAGCACGGAGAAAATAGGCTCCTGTGATTTCCGACCGTTACTTGCACATTTTAAATGCGAGCAGAACAGCACGCTTAAAAAATATGAAACCTATTATTCGACAATGAAAATTTCCAGTTGAATCACAATATTCATAAAAATGGCATTCTTCTAATCTATAAAATATTTTATATAAATCCCATTTTTCATTCTATGAGTCATATGGCAAAAATTTAAACTTTCCGCAAGAGCTGTGACATCTTGTTAGAACTAAAACTAGCGGTTCTATTAAAACACATTAACCTGGATTTTTTTTGACTCCAATAGAGTGATTATGGCCAAATAATGCCTTCTTGAAAATAGTGCAATTAACAAACCCTTGTATTGCTCATACATTTTTAGGTAATAGCACGAAAGAAAAAATATTTCCAATATGAAATGACTGTTCGATAAGCATGTCAATGCCAAATGAAGGAAGCTAATGAATTTTTAAAATTTTTTAATGCCATCTTATTTGTTTCTTTCGATGGAAGATAAAATATTTTATGTGACAGAGAGAAAAATTGCTCATATGAATGAGTTGAAATTTTCATGGGAACATAAAACTGCCCTCTCCACTGATTTCTGCCCAAATGTAAATACGTAGCTTTTTAAAAATTTCTTCAAAGAAACAGACTGGTTAAAGGTCTCTCCTTATATGTACTTTTCTCAGCATTAGAGCCAACACAGAGTCTGCTATTAATGGATCTACGCCAGAGGATGCGCCATCGTTCTATTTCTGTAAGTCCATATTGCAGCATACGATAACAAAAGAAACAAATCATCTTAAAGATATATCGAAGCATAACTCATGATTCAATCGATACATATAATTAAATATGCGAAGAGAATTAAAGTAAAACATTATATTTCTTACCACTTTTAGAATTTAAAATTATTTGTTATAAATTTAAATATGTTAAGTTCCTTTAATTTATAGAAAAATGTTTATTTATTTTTTTTGAAAGTCGAGACAGCATTGTATTGTCTTGACTGGGTGTGAGCAAATAAAAATTCTGTTCTTAAACAGTTTAATACGGTTAGGTTCCTATCGAGTACGCTACCTAGACAGCAGGCGTAGGCGGAGAAATCGATATAATATTTCCCGATGCTAGTCGTGTGCTCGCTGCATGTTGAATCTAGATACGAGTTATTCCCCGTAATGATGACTTTTTTAAAGCAATTACTATTTAACTTTTTTCTAAAATTCGTTTCAAACTGGTTTTTTCTCACGAAACTGCCTTTTAAATCGTAAAATTAATTGATGAACTTTCATTTTCGGTGATTATCAAATGCTTTAAGGATAATTAACAGTAAAGGCCCAGCTTTGTATATAAGCCTATGATTCGAAACTATTAACGTAGGACTACGTTCCTCCCATTGGGGTCTCAGGAAGGAATTTGATTCACACGCCAAAACGCCACAAAAACGTTGAATGGGAGATCCTTTATATCTCGGTAACTACATAAGTTAAAAACATCCAATGTCTTATTTTAGAGATAAAGAGTAACAACAAAAGTTACAAAACAATTTTAAAAATCGGAAAAGAATCACTCGAGTAAAGTAGTCTTACGCCTTTGACATCAGCGACTGTTTGAAAAAGACAGCCTCCAGTCATTTTTTTTAATAATTCGAAGTGAAGACTGTTTGCATTTATGAATGGCCTCTATTCGAACTTATTTCCGTTAATTCATGATTAAGTTCTATATGCGTAAGATACCGATGTTTTAAAGTCTAATATCATTTCTGTTTCAAATAATATACTTTGGTGTTCATATCAAAAGTAGAATTAATAAAATATTCCATTTTTTTATTTATAAAAGCCTGACGCAAGTAAAACAAATATCAATAAAGGCCAAATTAACAGAAATAACACGTTTCTTAGTGCAAAAATCTCAAGCTTACTATGCTATCGACATAATTTGATAAGCATATTCATACAACTACATATTTGCAATTATATAAAGTGTATAAGAATTATATTTCACATTTTTCATCCTAGGAAGTCTAGAACAAAAATTCAAACTTGTGGACAGAATTTGTGACTTCACTTCGGAATTAAAAGTAGCTATTATAATAATATACAACGGACAGGCCTTTTTTGGCTTTCGACTGAATGAAAATGCTGAAATAGTGCAATAAGCATCAAAACTTTATGCCGATTTATTCATACATTTTTTTATATAACAACGAGCAAGAATAAATGTTTAATATATCAAATTACTGTTTCGTAACCATTTCAATGCAAATGATAAAATATGTTGACTCCTTTTAAATTTCTGAATGTCGCATTCAGTGCATCTTTGAGAGACAATAAAGAAAATTTTGTTATGGAAAAACTGCTTATCGAAAAAAGCTGAAATTTTACATGACCGTATAAAATTACGTTCTCCATTGATTCCGTAAAAATTTAGCTTTACTATTTTTTAAAAAAATTAAATGATAAGTATGTTATTGAAAATTTTGAATTCAGAAATTGTTTTGTTGCTTTTTCTCTTCTTTTTTCGATTTGTTTTAAAGATTTTTTGTTTCTGTTGTGAAATTACTGTGATATTTTAAAATGCCCATCAGATGGAAGTTCATATATTAATCAAGTTCGTAGTTTACTATTTCTGTATATTCTATAACGTATATGTGATTTGAGTCACGAGTAACATCTTTCTGTGTTTCTTTGTCTGTTACTAAACTGTAGCGAATGTTACAGACGGTAAATACGTTTCATTGAGATTTTATGTTACAATATTTCTCTAATTATAACGCTTGTATCAAAATAAGCAGATTAATGAAGACAGGTGTAACTTTGTTTTAATATGAGCAATGAGAAAGCATGGAACATTTATTTACTGATTTTATTATATTAGTGTAGAATTTGTAGCTTTCAATTGCATTTTCTGATAAATTTTTTTTGCAAAACCCAGTTTAAATTCGTCAGGGTTTTTTTGGGGAGAAAGTCATCTTATAAAAAAATCCTGAAATGTTTAAAAGAAATATTAACATTTGTGTTAAGATTAATTGCTTGCTGGGAGAAAATAGAATTACAATGATATCTCTCATTTTCTTCTTTTTTGCGCTTTATTTCTGCATTTTTTTATCAGTATATAATATTTCTACTATTATATTCTTGCTTCATATTCATTTATGAATGATCTGAGTGAATCATACACATTTTATTTTATAAGACACCGGTCATTATAATTAACAGTCTTCTCATCCTTGTTATTTTTGTCAACATTGTGTTCAATAAAAATCATTTCTACACGCAAAGAAATTCATACAATTAAGCCAAAAATTCAGGATATCTGTTTACAACAATAGCGAAATTCAAAAAATCAAAATGGTTGGCTTTTCTTTTGATAGTTCGAGTTTTCAAATTGCCATTTCAGAACAGAAACATATCTTTCTGAAGACCCGATTCTTCAAAACTCTCATCAAATTAATCATTGTTTATTTCACTTATTAATGTTATTGTTATAACATATCATCAGATGTTCTACTACTTTAAAAATGAGTGAATATTTCATGTCTTGCGGAATTATTACATAAGATGTCTATAACCCTCTGACGGCCGTAACGGCCAAGACGGCCAGTCATGCAAACTGATAGATGACGGCCGAGCTCCCGAAAAGTCGTATGCTTATTTCCATCTCCTTCTTCAATACGGTCATTAAATGGTGCGGGCAATCTTATCTTTTTAACAGTGATTGTTTCCCCTCCCGTTAACACTCTTGATTGATATCTCCAATAAGTGATCATTTGTTTCTTCTCCCAATATGTCCAACATAGTTTTAAAATTAAAATCACAAGTTATAAAAAAGAGATATTTATTTTTACAGTATTTTTGTATGGTGTTTAAGAATTCTAATTCCTTTCTTTCTCTATTAAACAACAGTGGACGTTTTTGTTCTTTGTAATGACCTACTTTACAAGTATCTCTTTTTTCAGAACCTCTCTTTACTAGATTTATGGAATTATCAATTTCTAATTCAAAAACATCTGAAGTAGAGTCATTATCACATAGATCTTGAGGTACTCAGAAAAAGACACTCTCAGTTTTCAACATACATCTTCAGATTTAGATGCGACATCTGTAAGATACACAAATTTTCCCTCATCACTTGAAACTGCGCCTTATTCTGACCCTAGAATCTTCAGACACGTGTTACACAAACTAGTAACCTTTCTGCTTCATCACCTAGTCTTCGTCGATGTTGCTTTGACAAGTACAAACATGCTCCCGATAGTTTTCAACTGCCTTTATGAAGACCATATTACCGTAGAATCTAAATCGGTGGTAATAATAACATGATGATGTGAAAGCACTAGAATGTAGAAGATGATGACGAAATTTTTTCCAGAAGCCGTACTCTGCCTGCAAAAGATGAAGCACTTGCACAATCTAATGCTCAGCCTCTTTTATAGACTTCGAGATTGGTGAAAAATACCACAGCCTCGGGCAAGAACCGGACACTGATAAACTGCTTGGAATGCATCCAAAGAAATCGTAAATTGAATTGTTGGGAACTGCAAGTTTATTAATCACAGTGTAATTTGATTGTCTTCTGGGCAGTTGCTCCGTATAGTGCCGCCGGAAGGAAAGTTTTTCTATGCCAAGAAAAAACCGCACAATGTGATGAAGTGACCACTTTAAAATAGGCATATATTTTCTGGTTTCTTGAGATGTATACGGATTGTTTTGTAAACTCAGTATTTATATTAGGAAAAAATTAAGTATTTAGATATCTTTACGAACGGGAATAAATAAGGTTTAAGTGAAAATGAGAAATCGTCTTTTGCATAATTGGGAATTAAGATGTGAAAATTTGTAAAATGATTATTACCACTTTTAATATTGAAGAAATTTCTATACAAAATTTTAGAATTTTAATTAAATAGAATAATAATTTCAGATTCTTCAGTTTCTTTTATATAAAGCCTAGAGTTATATTTCTGGGCTGGTAAATGAAAGTTAGTGTTATTACAATCTGTTTTGGATTTGACATAAAAACGTCAGAGTTACAATGTCTTTCGCAATATCTCTATATTTGCCCTAAATGTATCATTGCTAAGACGACTCAGACTGGGTAATATTCTTGACTCGTTTATAGAACTGAAGAGGGAAAGACACAAAAGACTTAAGCATGCGTGTGATAAACGATAGCAGCGTCCCATTTGGCGAAATCGTAATTAACTATTTTGAATCCTCTCCTTTGCAACGAAACCCAACATAAATTACGCCATGTTGGATCTTTGGTATGAATAAATGGAATTTTTTTACATAGTATACATTCTGGATACCTTTAAGGTTTATTTATTAAATTGTGTAATTATGACAAGTACGTCAGGAAAAACATCGGTGGTCTATTCAAACTACCTATTATTCAAGATCCTCGATATAAGAACAGTAAGTTTAAAATGTTTTTCAAAACATTCATCAAATCTGATTTAAATGATTTACCAAATTGTAATATTTTAAAATATTATTTTCACTTTTGTATATTTGAACTAATAAAATCTTGTTCTATTTTTGTACTATTGTTGTAGCTCTTCAAAATGCTCGTCCTATGGTATAATTAGACAAAATATGCATTATTTTTGTTTTCCCGAACCTTGATAGATTATATGCCGAATAATATGACTTGGTAATAAAAACAATTTTAAAAGAAATTAATTAATCTTTCGTTTTCACTGTCGAAATACTCTATTTATTGTCATTATAGTTAATTTATTTGAACTGTTATAATAATTTAAAGGAGAATTCCCGTTACTAAATTTAAGGGGAAAATCAGTTTTTCAAATATCTAACAGTGTTTACAAACTTAACCCGTAATAATTGAGGCAGCATCGTTTCGTTTAGTATAATTCTAACAATTTCAATTATTTCTCTATTGAACCTTTCAGCCACACCTCTCATTTTCGATGATAAATAAATTGTACGATCAAATTCATACCTGTTTTCATTAATTATCTCCGAAAAATTATATGTAAACCCTAATTCAAGGTCAAGTCCTGCAATTTTTTTTTCTTTTTGCTCGTTTCCCGTTTTCTTTGGGTTGAATATATTGTAAACCGATAAAAGTATCGATACATTTCAGAAAATGAGCAGTAATACACGGATAATAATTGTCAGTGATGATCAACAAGTATTTGGATTCGTCAGAAGAATGTATTGGTACTGGTCACCATATATCTAAGCGGTCCCTTTCCATAGCGCAATTGGTGAAAATTTCATTGATTCTTTAAGCGATGCCATAGTAGCTTTCGCAATGGTATAACTATTTCACCTTTGAATTTTAGCCGATACAAATTATCAAGCCGAAAACTATTTTCGAACTTGAATAATGCCTGAGAATATTAATTTTTATATCTACAGTGTCGAAACATTATATGACAATTTGCTTCTTTTAACCCGGGAGGACACGCATCGGGCCTACAAGGCCCGGAGGCATGGGTGTAAGAGTAAAAGGATGGATCACAGGAAGAATTTTTTGGAGCTTCCTCTGTAACCGCGCCGCCATCTTGGTTACACCAAGAAATGTTAGTATTAGGATAACGTGTTGACTTCATATTATTTGAACGAATTTTTAAGATATTTCGACAGGATGGGGTCTTGTGTAGCCTTCAATTGTACAAATAGATGCTCAAAGAAGATCCCAGGATTAACTTTTCATAGGCAAGTCCACTTTTATATTATTAAAACCAAATTTTTATTTTTTGTGACTGTGTGTGAAAATCTGTGGTGAATAAGTACGTTTTTAACTGGTTTGCTTGAGTTAAAAAATCTAAATTTCTGAAGTAATTGTTACAAATTTGGTATTAATTGTAAATCTGGCTCAACTTCTATATTGTTATTTGTTTTATTGAGGTCTAGAATTATTACACGCTATCATGAAATGACAAACTTTCATGACTGAAGTTTGCTGTGTTCTGTTTGAGCAAATTATTTCTTATATATTTTAAATGAAAGATAAAAAAAATCTATTAGATAGAAAATTCGCAATATTTTATAGATTAGTACTTCAATTATGTGTTCTTTAAATGAAAAAAGCTTTAGTAGGTAATATAATCATGTTCTTCTTTTGCAATGTTTACATATGATATGCAACAAAATTTAATACCATAATACAACATAAAAGAAAGTTTATGTAAATTTATAATTCAATTAATATACCAAAATTAAATTACTTATCTTGTTTACACACATATTTTTGAAACAATTTACATGTGAACATAGAAATAAATTTCTTAACAAGGTTTCTATTGAAATCTTGTCTAACTTTCTTCATGTTTACCATTGGAAATTGCTGTCTTTTTTCCTTTTACAGCTGCATTTTAAACACAGGTTCAGCAAATATTATATACAAATATTATTATTAAAAATTGATTATTCCCGGTGAAGTAGCAGACGCAAGAGCACATGCTTTCTGTTACGTCTGTATTTTGTGCGCATGTTATTGATTTTACAAAAAATTAGTTTTCGAGTTATGGACTGCATTTGGATTTAACATTTTAATGATGTCGCTTAATTTTATAACTGATACTAACTATTGTATTGCATATAACTTACCATTTCTGAGTTGAAATAGTAAATAATACAAAATAGTTCAGATATGAAGTTTTTTATACAAAAAGCCCTAGATTTACAACTAATTGTATGCAAAATGTAAAAGCAAGATTTTTAATCAACAATAAAGTATACATTTTTTGTCTGAAATATTCTTAATTTCATTATATTTTCAATGGCTTCCCAAAAGATGAAACCCGCAGAAAATTGTGGGTGAAAGCAGTTCGCCGCGAAAACTGGGAGCCTTCAAAATTTAGTAAGCTGTGCTCGAAACCATTTCCTGAAGAAATGATTGACCGAACTTCTCTTTCATGTGTAAGACTACGAGACAATGCTGTATCTTCAATCTTTGATTTTCCATCTCATCTTCAAAAGGTATTAAAAGTTTCATTTTATATATATATATATTGTTTAGTAGTGTGAGTGTATACTTGCTTTCATATTTGTAAACATTGCCAAGGGCGAAATTGTCTGCCCCTAGCAACCTCTCCGAGTTCAATCTACAACCCCCGGGGGGAAAATCCCCGGATCTACGCTTACATCCCTTTGGGTTGTTGTGTAATCTTTCCGTTGTGTGTGTGAGCTCTCGTTAGCTCAAATAAAGACATTTAACTTTAATACAGTTCGCTCTTTGTGTAAATCATGAGTTATCCATTTAACGTCCAAACATTTTTGGTCCTTGTGAGCCGGAGAATGGCTCGGACCTATGGATATATGTGAACCTAATTGTGTGAAGAACTCTTATGCTCTTTCATATTCGTGTGTGTTGATGTGCCCAGTGAACTACGTTGACTCTTGTGTGGCGATCCTTTTATAACTGAGAGAGTACAAGAAACTTTTTCATTAAAATGTCAAAAAGTGTTTTAAACAAGAAAAAATCCTTAAAAGGTAACGTCACTAAAATTAAGGATAATGTCAAAGATAAATTAAACGGTGCTGAAATTCAACTATATAGCAAAAAATGTGAACAATTTTTGGAAGATTTAAGTAAAATCTTTGATAACATTTTATCTAACTGTGAGGATGAAGAGACAGACAAATTTATTGAGGAACAATTATCAATTCAAGAGGACATAGATGAAATTTGGCTGTCTATAAATTCGCAATTAATTAAGCCAAACAGTGATACTATGTCACAACATTCAAATGGTGAAAATGTGAAGCTTCCCAAGTAGGAATTGCAATCCGGCGCCAATTTCAATCCGGTCGGATCCGGCCGGATTCCCATCGATCCAGCCGGATTGGACACATCAAATCTATTTTGCCTTTTCATTCCAAAATCAACTGTATAAAAGATGATAAAGAGAGTGTATTACAGTTTATAAAAAAGCGTTAATTTCTTATGAAATCAACTTTATTTACACTGTTATAATTAATCAGCATTTACGTATGAATCAACAATAAATATTTAGTATAGTGTAACTAGTTTAAGTGTAATTGTTATATTAGTTTAGTAATAATTTTTAGTTCAGTTCAGTCTCACTTACTAGATTTCAGAAATGACATCAATGATAACTTGTAACTTATATTATGTAGGTAACTTATATGAAATCTAACTAAATCAATCTTATCAACTGAGATCACAATAATTAGGTATTTTAGACACGCCAAGCAGTCTCATTCTTATAATTATGACAGTCATCATGAATCTGTTTAATCAATGGCACAATTATACAATAACGAGTTTAAAACTTCTTCGTATTTTTTAATATGCTTACTTTAAATTATTGTTTTAAGTAAAACAATTTTAAAAAACTCACTTTGGTGTTGAAAAAATTGTCGTAGGAAACAAAAAGTGTTAATTGTGTCATCTGTCAATCGACTTCTTACAGAGCTACAAATATAACCAGCGGCCTAGAAAGCCCTTTCTGCTGCTACACTTGTCGGTTTTATTGTCAACAAATACTCATGAATAGAAGACAAGTATTTTCCTCGAACTCCTTCACTTTCATATGCAGTCATTTCCTTTCTTAATGTTTTCTCATAATCTTTCTCTTTTTTTTGGTATTTATGCTCTAGGTTTTCATATCTTGCTGGATTTGCATCTGTAATTCTTTCTGTAATGTTAAATCACTTTTCAATGACGATGAATCTGAGTTATTTTCTACTATATTATCTACGTTTTCTTTAAAGTTATCATTTTGAACAACTCTAAGATATTTTTCATTTCTAGTCTTACAACTTTTTTTTCCCGGCATTGTAAATGTATAATCAGTTCGTCTTGTATCAACATCATCTTTTTTTTATTCTGTAAGTATATTAATATTCCTGTTTTCATTTTGAATTGGTTTCAAAAGTGGCATGTTTGTTTTAGAACTTTTAGACTAGTACCTGCAATGCAACACAAATAGGTGCATACATACAATTTAAAACGTTATTTCGGTCACTATGTAAGAAAAAAGTGATATGATAAAGAAAAATCAGAAATATGGATCGTTACTCAATTCATTTCTAAGTCTAATTATCCACTTAAATCATTCTCGTACTCGTAAATGCAACATAAACATAATTCATCTATCAATTGAACAATAAGAATGTCTATATGTGAAGCAGGTGCATCAGCGTCGAACGACTCGTACACACCACGCATTGAAGTACCTACTCTTGCAACAACGCGAGTATTTTTTTACGAAATCGGCTTCCTGTATTTTTTTTAATTTACCGGATCCGGTGCTCGAATCCGGCAAACTGCTGCCGGATCCGGTAGACGTCTAATGATACCGGATACACCGGATTACCGGATCCGGTTTTCCGGATTGCAATCCCTATTTCCAAGCTGTCACTCCCTTCCTTTAACGGAAACATTCAGGACTGGTTATCATTTAGCGACCTTTTTAAAGCTAGTGTGCATAATAATGAAAATTTAACCGGATCGATGAAACTGCAATATTTAAAAGGATTGCTAACAGGTGACGCGTCGAGAGTGATGAAATCTATTACCATCTCAGATGCGAACTATTTAACGGCATGGACATTATTAGAAGATCGCTTCTCTAACAAAAGAGATCAAGTGTTCGCGCATTTAAAAAGATTTATGACCATACCTGCCTTACAGAGTGACTCCGCGTCGTCTGTCTTAAATCTTTTAGAAACCACTTACGAGTTCGTCAGAGCCTTGCAGACCTTGGGTTATGAGGTGGAACAATTTGCGGAGGTGATGTTTGTTTACATGCTTCTTCAAAAATTAGATGCATCATCTAAATTATGGTTCGAACGAGAATTTAACAAAAGTAAAGAAATTCCAAGTTTAAAAGAGTTGCTCGATTTTTTAAAGAACTATAGCGCACACATCTCAATCCTCTAGAACTCCTACTAATTTAAAGCGCAACGTATATTCAAAAACTACAAGTCTGGTGATTTCTAATGTGAAAAATTCAAAACCAAAATGTGCATTTTGCAATAATGATAATCATGCTATTTATAATTGTGAAGAATTTTTAAAACTATCAGTAAATAATAAAATTCTATTAAGCAGAAAAGTCTTTGTTTCAACTGTTTTAAGGTTTATAATGCAAGAATTTGCAATTCAAAAGGAAATTGTAAGAAGTGTTTTAAGCGCCATAATACTATGATTCATTTCAATCAAGGGAGAAACGCGACCAGCTTCGGAACTACTTCAGTAAATATCAGGGATGAGGTTAATTTAGAGCCTAGTCAACAAGTGTCAAACCACAGCTCCCTGAACCCAGCGGCGGACGCCTTCAAGATGTTTCCGAACAATGACCCCTCTTTCGGATCCCCATTGCTTATGGGGGAGAGATCGAGTTACAACGACGCAGAGAAATGTGTTCTCCTTTGTACGGCAACCTTGCTCATTTCAAATAGCGAAGGGGAAAGTTTGCCAGTGAAGGCAATTCTTGACTCGGGCGCTTGCTGTAATCTTATCTCAGAAAATTTAGTTGGACTATTGAGAGTTGAAAGGCAAAAAACAAATGCAGTGATTTCTTGCTTAAATGATACATCCGTTAGAGTAAAAACGCAATTAAAAACAAACATATCTAATCATAAGGGAGATTACATTAAAAATAGACTTTCTTGTGGTGCCTAAAATAACTGGAGTAACTCCTTCGAAGTGTTTGGACATTTCAGCCCTTAATCTTCCATCAAACATTACCTTGGTAGATCCCCACTTTCATAAACCCGGAAAAATTGTCCTTCTTTTAGGTAACGAATATTTTTGTGAGTTCCTAAGACCTGGACAGTGTCGTGTTCCTAATTCTCAATTAATTCTTCAAAATTCTGTCTTTGGTTTCCTGGCTAGTGGTCGTCTCAATGTGACCGGAAACCAAAGCAGAAGAGTCAATCAATGTAAGTTAATTGCTAACTTAGAAGACTTACATAAGGATATGACAAAGTTTTAGGAACTGGAGAAAATTGAAAAACCAATTAAGAGTGTTGAGGAAGAGAAATGTGAAGAACATTTTCTTAAAACCTATTCGAGAAACTCAGAGGGTCGGTATATGGTCCAATTACCACTAAAGAAAGATCCTGAGTGTTTAGGTGAATCCAAAACATCGGCTTTGGGTAGTTTAGATTCACTGTGGAGACGCCTTTCAAAAATTCCAGAACTCTTATCTTTGTATAGATATTTTATTCAGGAGTATGAAGCTCTAGGTCATATAGAGTTAGTTACTGATAACAACGAACCAAGTACGTCTTATTATTTACCTCATCATGGGATTTTCAAAACTGATAAGACGTCTACTAAGCTACGAGTGGTGTTTAATGCCTCAGCATTAAGCTCTAATGGCCTATCACTAAATGGCATACAAATGAACGGAGGCCTTACCCAAGAAGATCTATTTTCTATTATGCTAAGATTTCGCAAGCATAAGTTTGTTTTTTCTGCTGACAACCGTAAAATGTACAGAATGATTCTGGTTGATGCTCAACAGAGAGACCTGCAACGAATTGTGTGGAAAAACGGTGAAAATGATATCGTTAAAACTTAGAAATTAAATACGGTAACGTATGGTACTACTAGTACACCGAACTTGGCCACTAGAGTGCTGCATCAACTAGTGAAAGATGAAGGACAGTGTTTCCCTCTGGCAGCTAATGTGCTGGACTCAGATTTTTATATGGACGACGTGCTGACAGGAGGTGACAGTTTAGAAGAAGTGAGATAGCTTCAGATACAGTTGATTCGTTTGCTTGCTAGAGCAGGCATGGAACTACACAAATGGAGAACAAACGCATCAAATCTACGAAGTAATATCTCAGAGGAGAAAGAATATTCGTTTTCGTGTTCCAGTGAAACCAAGGCTTTAGGAATACTGTGGGACCATCTCACAGATTGCTTTTCCTTCAAAGTCCTCCCTAGTTCACAAAATACGAATCGAGCTGTGTTATCGAGCATCGCAAGGATATTTGATCCGCTCGGTCTTCTAGGACCAGTAATTACTGTCGCCAAGATCTTTTTACAGAGACTTTGGAAACTAAAGATAGACTGGAATGATTCTCTGCTTGAACGAGAAGCCGAGGAGTGGGAAAGATTTCTGAACTCCTTGCATCCAGTAAACCAGCTGTGTATTCCAAGACAAGTGCTATGTGAATTTCCCGAAAAATTAGAAATCCACGGATTCGCAGATGCGTCAGAGAAAGCCTATGGAGCAGTAGTGTATCTTAAATCTTCAGCTGGTGAACGAAACTGTGTGCGTCTTTTGTGCAGCAAATCCCGTGTGGTTCCTCTCAAGTCCATTTCAGTGCCAAAGCCTGAACTGTGTGCTGCGCTTTTATTAGAGCAATTAGTGAAACGCGTGTTATGTGCCATCAAATTGGAAATCAACGATATTTATTTGTGGTCTGACTCAACTATCGTGCTTGCGTGGATCCAACATGAACCATGGGAACTTAAAACTTTCGTTGCAAACAGGATTGCAACGATACAAGAACTGACCAAGAAAGAGCAGTGGTTTCATGTCAGTTCCGGAAATAATCCTGCTGACGTACTATCTAGAGGACTAGCCCCTGAAAAACTCTGTAACAATGAACTTTGGTGGACTGGTCCAAGCTTCCTGCAAGCAGACTTTCCTGTGCTTATGAGTACTCCAAACTCTAATGATGATGTTTATTTAAGTGAACTTAAGACTTCCAAACCCATATTTTTAACTTTAAATGCAATTGAGAAGGAACTCTTTATTGATTGTTTACTTAGTGGGACTAACAGTTATCTGAAACTAATTCGTGTTATGAGTTTTATTTTTAGGTTTCTTTTCAATAGCAGGAATCTTCATTCACTGAGGTCAGGACCTCTAACAGGTGATGAATTAAAGGTAGCTTCTGAATACTTGATAAAAGAAGTTCAGGTAAGAGAATTTTCAAAGGACATTTCTGCCTTAAGAAAAGGAAATTCTATTCCGAAGGGTAGTAATTTAAGAAATTTAACCCTTCAACTCGCTGGAACGTAGAAAGTCGCTCTCTGATGACTATTATAAAACCGGCTCCGTCGCAGAAAGTCGCTCTTCGATAATTGCTCTAAAACCGGCTTCGGCGTAGAAAGTTGCTCTCTGTTTATTACCCGAAAACCGGCTCCGGCGTAGGAAATCACTAGTGCTTTGCCCCTCGCTCATAATAAGCGAAGCGAGTCAGCTGCTTGTCAAGGTCGTTTTGTGGCTTTCACTGGTAATTAGAATTTGGGTGCTCCCTTTTGGGAGGATAAACTTTTAAAGGAGAGGAATAACGTTATTCCTGAAGCCAAAGTTATCAGGATAGCTTTCTGATGGTGAACAATAAACTTTATCATTGATTTAAATATTTGGATGTTTCACTGAAATTTTAATATCAAGCAAAAAACTAATGGTATTGTTAAAACTGGTGTAAATTTTCCTGAAAATAGGAAACTCTCTCATGTTTACAGCGATCATTAACAATTATTTGTTACTGGTTCACATGACAGGGTTTGAATTTTTTAAACTTGCTTGATGAAATATGAAAAAAGTGCATATAAACTTTTAAAAGTGCTTTTATTAAAGTGCAATAAAAACTAAAGGCTAATTGTTTTCTATTTGCAAGTTTTTTTTTTAACTTTTCTTTTTTCAAATTGATAAAAGCGCGTCAAATATTAATATAAATAAAAGTCATTGTATGTATGTTCCTTATCTCCTTCAAAACCACTTGACAAACTTTCAACTTATTATTTGAGACAAGAGGAAGATTACTGTTCACTTTTCAAAGAGCAAAAGTTACTTAAACATGCGAATAATTAATAATTGACCGAAATTTTGCCATTCTCCCGCATTAACTTCTGAGCAATATATCCCCCACGAGATACATTTTAAACCATTTTAAAGTTCAAAATTTCTACCTCTCAGTGATACCAACTTTGTTTCTGTTGCAGTTTTCCTTGAAATTTTATTAATTTTTCAAAGTTAATTAAAAATTAATTGAATAGATGCAGGAAATTTTCAAATAAGCTAATTTATAGAAATTTCATTTCTAGGCAACGTTGTAACTTCGAAATACTTAACCTTTATTTTTTACGCACAAAACATTAAAAATAAAGCGAATGTTTGTCGTTTTTCGAAGATATCTTTCCAAAATATAAAGTCACAAAAATATTTTTACTCAATTTTAAAGTTTAAAAAATTAGCTTTTCAGTGACACAAATTTCATTTCTGTTTCATTTATTTTGTTTACTTTTTAATAAATTTGTCAAGATTAATAATTACACACAATTTGCAATAATATTTTTTATTGTTAAAATAACAAGAATACATACGAAGACCTGTTTCCAAAACTTATTAACTGAATTCTAAAAGAACACCAAAAGAAAAGTTTTAAAGAAGACAATTCACAGAGTTGATTAAAACATTTTTATCAGGAGCAACTATTGATTTAGTTTATTTTCACTCATTTTAATTATGAAAAATTTTCTATTTAATTTTTTGTCCCGAAACGTCTATTAAAACCTTTATTATTCCTTACCATTTGTGAAAAAATGAAGTACCTTTATAGCAAATATTAATGCCTTATGGAGAAAATTAGCTATCTGCAATTTTTAAAAATTGTCTGGCCTAATTGATATGGACGAGTTTTATGATTTGTTTAGTAACATTAAAAACCTTGACTTTATATGCTTGTATGTTCGACATCCACTTTGAAGATTCCATTGACTTAGCATTACACCGGAATTACGTAGTACAGGCAATTAAGTATAAACAAACAAAGCAGAAAACTCGTCCATTCGCATTTTAATTAGAAAACGTTTCAGACGATAAAAGAATTTTGTGCATTACAGTATTTTATAATACAAAAGTATTTTTCTCCTTTAAATATTAGACTTGAAAGCATTTTAATCCCGAACAACGCTGGGTATATCAACTAGTATCTTAACATAAATAAAAGTCACTGTGGTTATTTAAGTGGGTATGTGTGTATGTATGTATAATCCAACTCTCCTCTTAAGCCACTAGATCGATTACACAATTATCATTTAAAACAAGAGGAACATTATTGTCAACTTTTCCATCTTCAAAAGTTTCAGATAATTAGAAATTTACAGAAACCGTTTTTTCCGCAGTAACTTCGGAGCAATGTGTTTCAAAAAAATATTTTTATGCCATCTGAAACTTTTAATTTTCACTGATACTAATTTTTTAAAATGTGTAATTTTTCCTTCATCCCTCACTATTTTTTTTAAATTTGATAAAAACTTGATTACATGTAGAGGATTTTGAAATTAAAACAAATTTATAGAAACTTCGTTGCTAGGAAACGGTGGGACTTTGAACTATTCTACTTTCATTTCTGTTTATTTTAGTAAATATTTAATATAAGATCATAATTAACTTCTCAAAGCACACAAGTTAATTAAAGCTTTAGTTAATTAAAAATTAAGCAAGATTTTGCGTTTTTCAGGGCTATCTTTCGAAAATATTATCTCACAATAACAATTTTGATGCTGTATTAAAGTTCGAAAAACAATATTTCCAGTGACTCAAATTTCATTTCCGTTCAATTTGTTGCTATCACTTTAAATTAAAAAAAAAAATTGTATATAAATTTTACAATTTATAACAATATTTTTTTATTGTTGAAGAACAAGAATACATACGAAGAACTGCTGCTAGAACACATTAACAAATTTCTGGTAGTACACTAAGGAAAAGTTTAAGAGCAGACGATTATTAATTTATATCAGGAACTACTGATCTGGATTATTTTAATACTTTCTAAAAGTGAAAAAATAACTATTTAATTAATTGTCCCTAAATATTTGTCAAAATCTTTCTCATACTTTAATAACTATGAACAAGATTTGAAAACAAGCAACTATAAAAGGTTTCAGACGACAAAAGAATTTTAGGTATTTTAATTTTCTATACAAAAATAGTTTTTCATTAAAATTATCACACATAAAATTTTTTTATAACGAGCAACACTGGGTTTAGTAGCTAGTTTCTTTATAAAAGTAAATTTAATTCGCGCCCACTCTTCGCATATAGAATTTTTTCATACTTTTATTATTAACCAAAAGAAAAATTGAAGTAAATTTTTATGACAAGAAACAACATTGGGTATTGAAATGTTAGAACCAATTTCAGTATTATTGGAAGAGTGTTCAATTATTAAATTGCCACTCTTTTAGACATATGGTAAACATGTGTTCGTGATCCATTGAAAGAAAAATACAATCGTTTGTGAAAAAGTTGTGAGGGAACTCAAACTGTGAGGGAATGTTGCAAAACTACACAAGGGGCGCTTTAAATGAGCCCGTATAATATTGTTCAAGTTCCTTCTCTTTACTATTGCTGTTCTTCTCTATGGTTAAGGTGCTTGCTTTGTTACATTGTACCATTCAAACAGATAAATGACAGCAGTTGCAAGAAACATGACAGATAACCTCTTCAAAAGAAAAACAAAATTCGGAAATTTTGGCTATAAGTGCGCGGTAATTAATCAATGAAATAAATTGAATAATTTGAAATGAGTAACAAACTTCTCTTCTTAAGTCTTTTATTTTCTAATTTTGCAACAAAAGAGTAAGAAGAAAAAAAATTATTACGCTTTGACTGGAAACTTAGTCCTATTTTTGTGAAATTGATTGAAAAAAAGGAATTTTTTCCTTTGAGGAAGAAAAATTTGTTCGCATATAAATCCATGAGAAAAGAAAACTGATTTTCTCACTGAAATCAATTGAAAATTATAATAATAATCAATAGAAAATTATTTTGGAGAATTGCATCACCGAAAGTGGGATGGAAATAAAATTCTTAAAGAGGTGTCTTCAAAGCGAAACCATCGCCCCTGGAAGGGATAAACAAAAAAATTGCGTAACAAAAATTTGTGATTAAAAAAAGTTTATATGTTCCGAATAAACGTTTTATTTTTTTAAAAATGTACGTAAGTATTTTGTTCACCAAGCAAAATCATTTATGATCGTTGTAAGCAATTTGAAGCTTTTTTGAAATTCGGGAAAATCTATAATATTTTTCTTCATATATTATTTCATCAATTAAAATTTTATGTTTCGAGTGCCATGAATACTAAATCAAGTTTTGAAAATATTTTGGGTCTCGAGTAACACCAGGTACATCAACTAGTTTTACTGAAATTCGCATCAAGTCTATAAATAAAATAAGAAACTGATATTGTGTGTGTGTGGAAATATTTAAACGTTAAAACAGAAAATATTAATTTTGATCAAAAACAAGTTACGCATGTACGCGGAATTTTTAGCACATTTTCTTTTTTTAGTGTTAAATTTAGTGTAAAAATCTTATTATCTCGCATCTTCCTTGATTAATTCCGAAGAATTTTTTTCAAACGCAATATATGGTGTTTTATCTACCATTGACAAAAGACTATTTTCTCAATATCTTAAAAGCTTAAAAATGAAATGAAAAACACGAATCTTCTTGAAGCAGAAAATTATACAAACCTTTTATTTAATTATTGGAGACAACAAATTCATTTTATATTCTCTAACTGAATGCAGAATTTGTATTATTATCGTATTATTAAGTAATAAAATTTTTAAAAATATAATATATTTTAATCAGAGGCATATACAAAATATGTTAGTAAAAGCTTAATACTAAAAAAAATGAAAAGAAACTGAAGTAAAATTCTTTGATTGAAAGCAGAAAGAATTATTGTTTTCGAAATGCATTTAGACGAGTGATATTTCTCTAAATCATTTATGAAACAACTTTTCTCTATATTTATTAAAAATAATATGAAAAATTCTACACTCTCTAAAAGCTTCAGAGTGAAACGGAATCGTTTTCAAATCGACGAGTAAGTTCTTAGTTGAAAAGCCACAAGACAACAATTACTATCAGTAGATTGATTGATTGACTTTGAATGGCCCTACCCCTCCTGTTATGCCACGGGGCAGTGGGCAAGATGATACCCTGCTGTTATACGGAACAATAGGCAGAGGGGGAAGGAAAACTTGCTCTGCCTTTCTTTACGCCGTCCGTGAATAAATCTTGGAGCAATTTGCGTACACCATCTAGCTACAGAGGGTCCGTTTTCAAAGCATTCAGCTGAAATATTTGAGCCGTTCAAAGGGTTAACCCTCTGAGTGGTTCGGTCTTCTTTGTAAAGCGATTCCAAAAGCGAGCGATTGAAGAACCTTTATCTGTTTTAAAAGTGTGCCATTCTCCCAACAGAAAATGTTCCAAAAGCGCTGCAGATCGAGTCTCTTCCCCCCCTCTGAACTAGGAACGATTAGCACCCCCCATGGAGAGGATAACCGCAAGAATCTGTTCTATTCAGCTTGGAACCTATTCAAACTACAGTGCCAGGGGAATTCTGGGGTATTTATCTGGGCCTGGAATAATTGCTTTCGGAAGATCCCATCTGTGGTGTGACTGAATATCTTCAAGATGCCCTCATTCTGCATATTGCCCGTGTCCATAACACCAGATGACAAAAATAAACGCCGTTACACCAGACAAATGCCAGACCGTTGGGCCAAAAAAATGAACGCTATATTACTTATTTTTTATGTTGTGAGTTTCTGAAAATATGAACATCATTGAAGTTGCATGAAAGCTGATATTCTTTAGATGTCTGTGACTTCAATTCATTTGTTGTTTATTAATAGTTGTATTTTAGATATTGGCTGTACCTCATATTATTAGTTGTCTTTTTTATATTCTTGACTTCAATTTATTTTCAGTCTACACGTCAGTATATTAGTCTACGATTGTAAAAATAATTTCCCAAATTTTAAAGATCAACAACAATGCCATTTATATATATATATATTTTACTAATCTCTATTGGCAATATAAAACTTTTCATATTGTTTCTTGATTTAGTATTCGGTAAAAGGTAGAAAATTTAGAGCCGATCACAAATATAAACAACGCTTAACTGGATTAATCCGTTTTGTATGCACATAAACACTTATTATATAGATAGTCACATAATAATCTATATTCCAAAATAGCCAACGATAATCAATATATATGAAGGATTATAAATAACCTTCTTAACCCTGAATAATGTTTTAAATAAAATAATATGCTACAAGCCTTTTGTAATGAAACTCGTTACATATGCGTTTTAAGAGAACGAGTTAATAATTCTCAAACTAAAGGTTACATTTTGAAAACTAATGCGCTAAATATTGGAAGAAATAGCTTATTCATATACCTTTATTTAGTACGCAAGAGATTATCTTCTATTATAATAAACGGAAATTTAATTCACCTGAAATTTGAAACTTTGATACTATTGTCCAGGTACTAGAGCATCCAGTCGCAAATTTTTCAAAATTAAATTTGGGGACGTTCAAATATTACGTAAGCACCCAAGGGGGGGGGGAGGGGATATGCGATTTGCTTATTTTTGCTGACAAGGGAGGAAGGGGAGTATGAGTGATGCTTACGTAAGATATTAAAATCACTTTATTTCCGAAAATCTCTTGTAACTTGCACAAATAATTTAATTTAAAAAAATTAAATTTGAAAAAAAAAGATAAATTTGGCAAAAGAAAATTGATTTTTGTAAGCTTAAACTTGAAATTGTAAGGAAATTAAACTTACATTTTTTTTTTTCATTTTAAGCCGAGTTAGAGTTTTTACTTTCTCGTACACGAAGTATACAAAGAGAAAATTGTAATCGTCAAAAAATTCGAACTCGAGATTTTGACGAATCTCCATGTTTTAGACCTCCCTGAGTCCGAAAAACACAATTTTGGAATTATGTCTGTCTGTGAACACGGTAACTCGAAAACTATTAGAGCTACAGGGATGAAATTTAGTATGTGGTCTTTAAACATAAGTGTTAGGTTTCTGTCAAATTTTGGACAAAATCCGTCCACGGGAAGTCTGTCTGTCCGCGGTCATGTGAACACTATAACTGAAAAACTTGAATAGCTAGATGAATAAAATTTGGTACACAGTTTTATCATCATGAATGTAGGTCCGTATAAAATTTTGGGCCAAATCCGTCGAAGGGTTGACTGTCTGTCGGTCTGTATAATCGCGTACTTGTAAAAATTACATCTCCTAAAACCTTTGGCTTAGATAAATAAAAATTGGCATGACGTTTGCTAATATTAATTATAGGTCTGTGCCCAAATTTCGTTTGAATCGGTAACGAAAAAGGCGTTCAAATTGCATAATTAATTTTTCTAATCCGATTCTCCATACGCATGCGTACTGGTAGCAATCTCTGTGCACGCGGAAGGATTACATCAATTTGTCCCTGTTTTACTTGCGTACTGGAAGCAATCTCTGCGCATGCGCAAGCTAACGAACGAGGTCTTCTCCTGTTTTCTCCTCTGCACACGGAGCTTGTGCATTGGCTACAGTTTGATAAAAAATAAATATTGCTAACTTTTAATACATACGCATCTCTTTCAATATGATTTTTCACCTAAATATTTTACTATCACTATAATCTACAATGAAAAACCTTCTGATAGTCATTGAATTCTGGGTTACAGTAGGTTCGATTTTTTTATCCACGCAGGGGGAAGGGAAATGACAAATGTTTGAGAAGTATACGAGAAAGTTTAGGGGAGGTCACTCCCGCTGGTTTTATTTGAATTAAATCCTAAAATTTTTAAAATTAGATTATTATTGTTATACGTTTTGTAAAAAAAAAGAACGGGGAGGTGCAGTTTGCTTACGTAATTATAAGAGGGGGGTTTGCGATTTGCTTATTTTTGCTGACAAGGGGGGGGGAGGGGGTCAAAAAATACCAAAAAAATGCTTACGTAATATTTGAACGGCCCCTTTCATTCTTTATTTACAGTTTTTTTTTATCGAAATGTAATGGCATATTGAGTTTCAGGGGCATTAAAGTTTTTTTTTTACCCGATTCAAACGAAAATTGGACAATTAGGGTTAAAAGACCACATACCAAATTTCATTTATCTAAGTCATTGCGTTTAGGAATTATCGTGTTCACAAGCATGCGATTACAGAAACCAACAGACAGTTAACGCGTCGAGGGATTTCGTCCAAAATTTAATACGGACCTACATTCCTAATTTTTAAAACTGTGTACCAAATTTTATCTATCTAGCTGTTTAAGTTCTGAAATTATCGTGTTGATATGAACCCTAACATACAAATTTTCCTTGGACGGACTTTATCCAAAAATTGATTGAAATATACTAATTTTGTATTAAGTCCATATAAAAGATTCCTTCTTTCTAACTCTAACCGTTGTTGAGTTATAGTGTTCACAAACATAATTCCAAAATTGTGTTTTTCGGACTCGGGGAGGTCTAAAAACTGGAGATTCGTCAAAATCTCGTGTTGAAAAATTTACGATCAACGATTATAATTCTTTCTCTTTGTATACTTCGTTTACTAGAATGTAAAAAAGATCAAACTTTTTTTTCCTATCAATTTTACGAAAATGCGCTAGCTACGAAGTAAAATATTATTGAATTTTTTTTTCTACTGACAATTTTTTGCAAACTTCGCAAAATCAAAGAATAAGGAGAAAAATTTAACACCTATTCGAAATTAATCAGGTGCCTTTTCACAATTTATAAATGTCTTGGACGTTATCGGTGTGATATTCAAAAACATTTTTGGGCCTTTTCATACCAAATATAAAGGAAATTTAACTAACATAAAACTTACACTTTACTGTTTTTCTTAAAAAATAAAATTATAGATCTAATTCAAATATATTATACAGCTTGGAAAATAAATAAGAGTCTCATTATTATCCATTAAAGTTCAGAATGAAAATAAAAACCTGTATATAAATCAGAATTTTATTTAAAAAAATTATACTTTACAAATCACAGCACACACACAAGATATTGTGATAAAACACACTGTCTAGCATGTGACGGTGGAGTTTGGAAATAATTCAATGCCTGAGACTACTATTATTATTAGAAGTACTGTCTTCAAACTCGTTAATAACGTGTCGGGATGCATTATAGGTTTGTAACACATATTAGTGGATTCTTGTCTCATAGCATCTATTAAAATTCAGCTCGCAATTGGCATAAGAGCTACCAAAAGCAATTTAATTCAGGCATTTAGATTTGATCACTTAATGAAGAATGCATATCAGCAAAACTATAACGCTCAAGGAACTAGTGCATAAATACAGTATCATTGAAGTCAGCATTGATATTTTCTTAGAAATGGTTTTGTGTTCTTACATTTTAAAAAAGAAATAAACATTTCCACTGACTATTGAAATAAACTTAAACTGCAGATGTTATCAGACTCTTAATAAGATAACTAAAAGTCTGTTAAGATCACTGAAACGTTAAATTTAGTTGATATTATTTTTTATGTTTCCATGTAAACCAAAATTTTCTCAAACAAAAATACAATATTTTAAAACATAAAAAATAAAATTTTCATCCCTTTTCTTTAACATTTGTTTCAATGTTTGTTCAGAGTGAGCAAAAAATAAATTGAATAATAATTATTTGAAAAAATAATTGTTTTTTTTTCGGAATTTATTTCATTTTGATGAATTTAAAAGAAATTCTAAGTAGTGTAATATAGAAAACTCATCTAGAAAAAAAGCTGCTATAGTTTTAAAAAATCACACCTAAACCTTAGTTATTTGTTTTTCAATTCAATGTTATATAACGAAATAAACAACCCCCCTCTTTTCTTATCACCCCAGGCTTCTCAAATTTTTCTATGCTTGAATGGGGTATTGAAAGAGATTGGGCAACAAAATCTATTTTACTTAAAAATTCGATTAAAACATTGATGCATTGAAATAAAATCTTATATAACATAAGTGTATTACAGGGAAAACACTTGAAACATAATACAATTTCAATCCAGGCTGACAAATATTAAACCGGACTTATACAGAATCCAAATTCGGACACACACAACTAGAAAAAAAAATCCAAAACTGACCTTCTTTCTGAAAGAAGACCTCAATGCAGATAGCGTTAAAATGCCCTAAGCTATAGGGGTGTGGGGTCTTGGATCCTGTGGTGTCTCTAATTTGCAGTAAGTACATTCTTATCAGCACTCATTGTGTCGACCGCTACCCTACCCAGCTAATCAATCAAAATGTCAAACCACGGAAGGGGGAAGAAATTCGGAAAAAATACGTTCATCTCGCTTTAGAGACAGTTCACAAGAGACGTATATTTCCGGGCTGACCGCTTTCGGCGTATCTCTGACCACACGTTGAAATGCGTGTTATCCGCTTATGGGATAGTCCAAGGTCGACGTAGAAATACGTATGAAACGCTCAGAGGGTTAAATCCCTTCATAGATTCTAATGGAATTCTTAGAGTAGGAGGGCGCTTGGAATACTCCAACTTAACTGATAATCAAAAGCACCCTATTATCTTACCTAAAGCTCATAGATTAACAAAACTTTTCTTTGTTTATTTCCATCTTAAAAACTTACATGTAGATCCTCAGGGTTTATTACGTGCAGTTCAACAGAAGTTTTAGCCCATTCATGGTCGTAATTTATCTAGAAAAATTGTGAACGATTGCATTACTTGTTTTAGAAATAAACCTGTAGTAGCTAATCAAATTATGGGTAATCTCCCAGCAGAGAGAATTACTGCTACCTTTCCCTTTAATGTATGTGGTGTTGATTTTATAGGTCCCCTTTTAGTCAAACCTGTAGCTCAAAGAAGAATAACTGCTCGCAAAATGTGTGTAGCAATATTTGTATGCTTTGTCACAAAGGCTGTGCATTTTGAATTAGTGACAGATTTAACCAGTGAAGCCTTTATTGTTTGTCTCAAGAGGTTTTTTGCCCGCCGTGGAAAAAGTTACATTGTCTATTCAGATAATGCAACAAATTTTGTGGGTGCACAGTCAGAGCTGAAACGCTTGAGTGACATGATTAAAAAACCAGATGAAAATGTATCAGCATATTTGGCTTCTGAAGAAATAAAATGGAAAATTTTCACCCCCTCGTTCCCCTAACTTAGGTGGATTATATGAAGCTGGAGTTAAATCATTCAAAGATCATTTTAGGAGAGTAATGAAAAATACTAAAGTTTCAATTGAGGAAATTCTTACCATTATATCTGAAATAGAAGGAATTTTCAATTCCAAACCATTAACACCTCATCTTGTGATCCTACTGATTTTGACAGTGATCGGTCATAATCCTGCCCTTCGTCTCTCCATGATGCACCATTCTCAAGCTTGTATCGGGGTGGCGGAGGTGACTTCGAACAGATGAACTGGCATGGCAGCTCATTGTGAGCCTACTCAATATTTTTGCAGATGAGAATGTGAAAGCAGACCGTCCTGATGAAATCCACTTACAGACATTTGCCGACAATTTTGCTTCTGTCAGCATTTCGAGAACTCGCCGGAAACTGTAAAAGTATATTAATTCAGGAATCGAATCTTTTAAGATTTGGTCTGACAAAAAACAATTCGATATCCCAAAAGAAAAATCACAATATTTGTTAACTGAGGTCCAATCATCAGTTGGAACACCCAACCAATAAAAAGAACAACATCTCTAAAACACCTGGGAGTTACAATAGATAAAAAAAAACTAAATTAGATGACACAAATTCAGGAGCAAGGAGGTAAAACTGTCAGCCCGTATCAACAACTGTCCAATGTAGCAGGACCTGGTTGCGGGCACATTAGCACATGAGATAAATTTTTCAGGTCTACTCTACAGAAGTGACTAAAGCTACGACCTTATAACATCTAGTGCATGCATGGAAGGGTAGTAGATCAATATTTTGCGAGCGTTTTCACTCTGAACGTTTCAGGGTAAAACATCAATTCCGATACATTTTATCAGAACTCGTAAGGAATTAATGCAGTATATAATGAATAATCAGTGAGAAATTTGTTGGAAAAAAATGTGTCACTCAACATTATCAATTTCGCCTCAATCAATAGAATGAATTCATAACTGGACTAGGACCTCTTTTAAATTTAATACCTAATAAATTTAATTTAGGATAACTGTAATAACAATCATGTTTTAAATTATCAATCATCTACCTTAAGATTATTTTTTTAACATGTGTTTAACATTTTTCCGAAGATGCTGGTAAAGTGTTTGACTGACTAAGCACTGTTAAATATAGACGTACCTATGTAATGTGGAATTTCGGCGGAAATTTGTCTGGGCTTTAAACTCCTGAGATTCACAAACCAAAACCGTCATCGTCCACCGACAATAATGCCTTGATTGAAATTTGGTTCTCGATAGTTTTGAATCTTTTCAAAACTCTTAAAGATAAATGAAAGGATTTAATTCAAATTACAAATATAACTATATTATACAAATATATATAATAACTTAGCCCTTATTATTTTAGTAACATAAAACATCGTTGTTTGATAGAACGGTCGTTAAAACTCGCGCTTATTAATGAATATTAGTCATCAAAGAAACTTATGGTTTAACTGTGCTATTTATAACTGAATGTAATGTTTCTTGTATGGCGAAGAATTTTGAAGAGTGATGTGATGGTCCGTACATCGCCCTAGTCATCCTGTTGCTGTTCCAACACAGCCTGCAAATATAGGCATTTATAGAACATAATAAAGCCGTATATTTTGAGCTATAAAGGATGTACCAGAATTATTAAATTAAAAGGAAAAAGGAGCTTATTTTTCTTATAAAAGCTATGGTTATAACATATAATCATTTGTTTTACCACTTCAAAAATGTGTGATAATTTCATGTCTTGCGGAATTATTTCATAAGACGTATTTAACCCTCTGACGCACATAACGGCCAAGACGGCCCGTCATGCAAACTGCTAGACGACGACAGAACGCCCTAAGTCGTATGCTTATTTCCATCTCCTTTTTGAATAGGGTCGTTAAACGGTAGGGAGCAATCTTATCTTTTTAACAATGGTTCTTTCCCCTCTCATTGCCACTCTTGATTGATGTCTCCTGTAAGTGTTCAAGGTTTCATCTCCCACTATGTCCGACATAGATTTAAGATAAAAATCACCTGTATTAGAAAACATATATTTATTTTTAAGGTATCTTTCTATGGCGGTTAAGCTGAAAAGTATAATTCCTTTCTCTAGAAAACAACAGTGGACTTCATTCGTTCTTTGTACTGACCTCCTTTACAAGTATTTCCTTTTGAGATCTTCTCTTTAAAAGATTTATGGAATTATCAATTTTTAATTCAAAAACATCTGAATTAGAGCCACCTTCATACATAAATTGAAGCTATCTCACAGAGTTTTCAACATACATCTTCAGATTTATGATGCGACATCTGTAACATACACAAATTTTCCCTCATCAAATTTTATATGTTTATATTTGAAATTTCGCCTTATTCCGGACCTAGAAATTTTAAATCTTATGACACGTATTGCACAACCTAATAAACTTTCTGATTTATCCCCAGGTCTTCGTCGATGTTGATTTGACATGTACAAACATGCTCCCGAAAGTTTTCAATTACCTTTATAAAGCCCATAGCACCGTAGAATCATAATCGGTGGCAATAATAACATGGTGATTTGAAAGCACTGGAATGTAGAAAATGATGATGAGATTTTTTCCAGAAGCCATACTCTGCATGTAAAAGCTCAAGCATTTCTACAATCGAATGCGGTAGACTCTTTTATAGACCATCAGAGATTGGTGAAAAATACATACCCTCGGGCAAGAACCAGGCAATGATAAACTGCTTGGAATGCAACTAAAGTAATCGTAAATTGAATTGTTGGGTACTGCAGGTTTATTAATCACAGCGTAATTTGTTTTCTTATGGGTAGTTGCTCCTTATAGTGCCACTTGAAGGGAAGTTTTTCTACTAAATTTTTTTTCTATGCCAAGAAAAAAACCAAATAATGTACATGAATTGCCCCCCTTTAAAATCGGCTTATATTTTATGGTTTCTTGAAATGTCTTCGGATTGTTTGTTCACTCTGTATTTATATTCGGAAAAAATTAAGTATTTTGATGGCTTTTAAACGTGAGAAAATCAGATTCATGTCAAAAAGAAAAATAATCTTTAGCATTGTTTGGAAATTCGAAAAATAAGTATTACCACTTTTAGTATTGAAAAAGCTTCTATATAAATTTTTAAAGTTTTATGCAATCAAAAAAAGTGGCTCTTTCCTTGATTTCTTTAATATAAAGCCCGGTGTTTTATTTCTGGGCTGGAAAATGAAAATAGTGTTAAACCATTTGTTTCGGATGTAATTTGAAAACGTAAGTTTCACAATACTTTTCATATACACACTTCTTTCGTTCTTCACACTGTCCTCTTTGATAAGTATCTCCTTTTGAGATCCTCTCTTTAATAGAGTATGGGACGAACTCATAAAAGATGCTTGAAACGAGATTTCGTTTGCCATCTGTTGAAACTACAAAAATTTGTTATTAATGCATTCTAATTACCATATTTTATCGAAAATCACGATGTTCCCACGTTTAAATGTGCACATTATTTATAAAATAACAACTAAATTGAGAACTATTTTTCCCCTGTTTGCAGCCATTCGTAAAATCGCTACGAGATGGCGCAGTCAGAATTCAGTCAAGATTTTAAAAACAGTCTTTTAATCGCATTAAGTTATTCTTTTATTTCACCTAATATCATAAAAAGTATTAATACGATGTTGAACATCGTTGATATTCTTTTTTTGCATTTTATTTTAGTCATATTTAAAAATGTATTGTAACCTTCCGCCATTTGTTTACATTCTGCGTTGAGACGAATCCAAATCGTTCAAGATTTCGTTCATCTGAAAATTGCATTTCTAACTTTAATTATTGAAATTGTTTGCATACAAAAAAATAAAAACTTTATTATAGAAATGAGAACAATAAATAAATTATAATTTCACAATACAAGCATTTAAAAATAAATTTTACACTCTAGGTTGAAAAAAAATTACTGAAAAATTGTAACAAATTTTAGATAATTTTGGAGTTAAATATTTTTTAAAATAGTACAAAATATGAAAGATTAAATTTGTAAGGAGTATTTATGATATTTAATACATGACATAATACAAGGTTTTGGTTGAGTACATTCAGATTTTTCTTTTGTATATGTTCTAAAACAACTTTTATGGTATTTCACTTCTTTGGCGATGCAATCATTGCCCTGTATTTTGCACAGTAGTTTTTCATCTCCTTTTTTAATGACACTATCTAATAATGCCTTACTTGCTGTGAAAGTCTGGCATAATGCAAGCTTTTCTTTTTTTCTTTTTGAAGAATACCTTTCAAAAATTCTTTTCTCTCGAGCAAATGACACAGATAGGAGGGAAGATACCTATTGGATCGTACGATATTGCTTTTGATCGTTTTGGACGAATTACGGTTGTATTTACATCAACTGGATTAATATCTTCCATTCTTTTTTTGTTAGCTCTTTGAATTTTTGTTTTGTCCGTAAATCGCATGTAGCATTTCCTGTGATATGCATAGTTATTGTTAATGCATTTTTCTAAGCTACTATCAACTCCGAAACCATTTGGAATACTCAAATAATCAGCTATTTCTTTTTCTTTTCCATCAAGAAACAACCATTCTTGCATGCACTGCCTTATTGTTTCAAAACTTTTAGTTGATAAAGATACTAAATTATTATTTAAATCCTCAATGAGGTGAATGCAACAAACTAGAGCGGCACTAGCACTCATGTCAAATGAGCGTTATTATGCTCGAAAATTACTATATAAAAAATTGCTTGTCTATATTAAATGCTTTAAGCTGAATAATCCTGGTTTTTCTGTATACTACGCATTCATATAAAGATAAATTAAAAAGTAATTTTAAAAGGAATCAACTCCGCGGACTGCTGTCATTTGTAACGAGCGAGGATATCAGACATTTAAAAGGTAAGCAAACAAATGGCGGAAGAATACAAACTTCATTCATAAGCGAACTAAATAAACCCAAATCATAGGTATTAACTATATGAACATCTATTAATATTTTTATTGATATAAAATAAAATATAAAGTAGAATATTCTGATTTAAAAACTGTTTTTTAAATTTTGGACTGAATTTTGACAACGCCATCTAGTAGCGGTTCTACGAATGGCTGCAAACAGGAATAAAAATATAGTTCTCTATATAATTGTTATTTTATAAATAATGTGCACATTTAAGTGTGGGAACATTGAGATTTAAGACGAAATTAAGAAATTAGAATAGTTTAATAAAAAAGTTATGTAGTGTCGAAACATGGCAAACGGACTTGAACGATATTGATGTTCGTCCCGCAGACTAGAACACTTTACCAGATTTATGAAATTATCAATTCCTAATTTAAAATCATCTGAATTAGAGACACCTTCATATAGAAGTAGGGGTCTCTGAATTTTCAACATACATCTTCAGATTTAGATAAGAAACCTGTAATATACACAAATTTTCACGCATCAAATTTCATATGTTTGTATTTGAAATTGCGTCTTATTCCGGCCCTAGAAATTCTAAATTTTCGGGCACGTGTTGTAAAACCTAATAACCTTTCTGCTTTGTCACCTAGTCTTCGTAGATGTCGCTTTGACAAGTACAAATATGCTCCCGATAGTTTTCGACTGTCTTTATGAAGCCCATAGCACCGTACAATCTTAATTAACGTTAATAATAACATAGTGATGTGAAAGCACTGGAATGTAGACGATGAGGACGAAATTTTTTCCAGAAGCCGTACTCTGCCTGCAAAAGCTGGAGAATTTGCACAATCTAGTACGGAAACCTCCTTTATTTATATAATAAGGAGATTGGTGAAAATTAACACAGCCTCAGGCAAGAACCTGACACCGATAAACTGCGTGGAATGCAAATAAAGTAATCGTAAATGTAATTGTTGGGTACTGCAGGTTTATTAATCAGAGTGCAATATGCATTTCTTCTGGGTAGTTGCTCCTTATAGTGCTGCTTCAAGGGAAGTTTTTCTAATAATTTTTTTCTGCCAAGAAAAAAACCCAAATAATGTGCATGAAGTACCCCACTTTAAAAACGGCTTATATTTAATGGTTTCTTGAAATGTCTACGGATTGTTTGTACACTATGTATTTATATTTGGACAAAATTAAGTATTTAGATAGCTTCTAAAAAAGCAATAAATAAGGTTCATGTGAAAATGTAAAATCATCTTCTGAATTGTTACAAATTAAGATTTGAAAAATGAGAATTACCACTTTTAATATTCAAGAAATTTCTATATATAATTTTAAATTTTTGTTCAAATATATAACAATTCAGCTTTTCTTCTTTTCTTTAATATAAAGCCTAGAGTTTTATTTCTGGGCTGGTAATTGAATATTAGTGTTATTACCATTAGTTTCGGGTGTGTTATGAAAATGTCAAAGCTTCGATACTTTTCACAATACCTCCATATTTACCAAAAATGTATCATTCTTAAGACGACTCAAGCTAGGTCATATTCTTGACTTGTTGATGTAACTAAGGAGGAAAAGATACAGAAGATTTACGCATGCGTGTGAAAAACGATAACAGCTAATTGGGGAAATCGAATTAACTAATTTGAATTCTCTTATTTCCAACGAATCCCAACATAAATGACGGCATGTTGAATCATTGGTATGGATAAATGGAATTTTTTGTATAGTATACATTCTGGATACACTTATTTTTTACTTATAAAATTGAAGAATTTTGACAAGTACATCAAGAACAAAACGAACGATCTCTTCAAAATACCTATTATTCAAGACCCTCTATATAAGAACAGTAAGTTTAAAATGTTATTCAAAAAATTCATCAAATATGATTTAAATAGTTTGCCAAATTGTAATATTTTAAAATATTATTTTCCCTTCTGTATATGAAATAATAAAATTTTATTTTATTTTTGTACTATTGATGTAGCATTTCAAAATGATTATCATGTGGTATAATTTGACAAAATATGGATTATTTTTGTTTCCCCAAACCTTGATAGATTAATTGCCGAATATGAAGTGATAATAAATATGATTTTTAAAGAAATTGATAATTTTCTTTATTACTGTGGAAATACATTATTTATTTTCTTTACCGTTAATTTTTTTGAACAGTAATAATAATTTAAAGGAGCCTTCCTTTAAAAAAATTAAGTTGAAAATCATTTTTTCAAATAATTAACAGTGCTTACTAACTCAACCCCTATTAATGGATGACAGATAAATGAGGGTGCGTGAAATTCCTAAGACTACGTATATCTAAAATGACTGCCTATATAATATTTTGTGTTAAAATTTACACCTGGGAAAATTCTCTGCAAGATGAGTCCAAGAGTTGCTCTCTCCGTATCAAAAAATGTTACAGGACAGACTGGAGATGATTCCGCGAAATGGAATAAAAAATCTCGGCCATAGTTGAACAAAGTGAATAATTAAAAATAAAATGTTGAAAAATAAACACTACAAAATTCAGAAATTTTTTTATTTTTTTCTTATTTTTTCCTGAGACTAATAGAAGGACCCTAGTATTAGAATTGTCTCTGAATAGAGAAAATAAATTTAATGTCTTTCAAGCGACACTAAAGTTAATGATTTTAGGATTTTCTTTCATTCGTATGATTCATTAACAAGACAACCCAAAGCTGGTGTTTCCATCTAGGTTAAGTTTCTTTCATATAAATCTTTTAGGACTTCTTTGATATTTATTTGAATGCCGTGATTTCTGAAAGATGGATGTGAAAGAATTCGTGCAGTAAAGAAGCATTATTTTTCGAAAGGTAAAGCGACTCTGGGCACCGAATTTACGACTCCTAAACATTATGGGACTCTTTATGGGTTCTTCCCTTGTACATTCCAAAGTTTAGGAATATCTTTCATAGCGGACAAGGATTTACATTCAAGCGGATTCATTATTTTAAGTCAATCTACACCAATTCGAGCAAGCTATGTCTTTTGATAGGAGCTTCTTCCTCGACGCAGCCATGAAATGGTTTAAAATGGTGTAAAATTGGGATATTCAAAACATCAAACACAGAAAAGAGAAAACTCACGGAATACCACCTAATATCATGTGGGACCTCTTTTTGTCAAGCGAAGTTCAGCAAATCCACTTGGCATTGACACAATAAGACGAGGGAAGTAGAATCGTCGGAACTCACATTTTACAGTGAAGATCTGGTGACGAGAGGGACGACCAAATGTGATGAAGAAGAAAACAATTTGGGCACACTCTGTTTCAAAGAAAGCTGATAATTATTTGCAGTATTCAACAATGGTTTAGTTTCCTGTACAAAATACTCACATATGTTTTTAAAAAAATAGTTTGCGTGTTCTGGAAGATAGAACGGTTTTCTTAAAAACCTCAAATTTTTTCGCTTATAACATACAGAGTTTTGAACAAATTTATACGAAACTTACAGAATAAGTGACAACATGTTAGCGAAGCATTCTATTAAAATATTAAGTAAATACTTTCAATATTAGAGGAAATGTGAATATTTGTAGTAAATAATTTTTTCACTGAGCATGTGCTAAAAATAGTATAATTTTTTTTTATAATTTGGAAGCCAGATATATAAAGTAGATATTCAAATTCCAGTCCATTAAAAAATCTTTACACCATAATTAATTAGAAAGATATTTGCATTTTGGCATTGCAGAGAGTAGAATTTCTGCTGGTTTCAAAGAGAAATAAATTAAATGAACAAATGTGATGAAGTTGTTTTCACAAAGTTACATTTTTTAATCTCGAGTCTTCGAATAGTAATCGTTCAACTGCTGTTTAAATTATGTATATTATTTATAACTATCTGCCCTCAGCGACCAGCTTGTTCGCAGGGAATATATTTTAAATTGAAGCTCTTTTGCATAATTTGATATTCATAGTGCCCTTGACAAAGTAATTTGAAATTTAAATTGCGGTAAAAATTTAGCCCTTTTCTTTTCGTGGCCTTCCACTTATTATGTTCCTTATCTAAATGAAAGTCCCTATTGGAGTCAAGTAATTGTTCCTGTCATGAAAGATCTAATTTTAGGTATCGACGCGAACTTTAATTTAACAAATTTGATCTCAACATGAAAATAGCGTGATACGTTTTACTTGGGTACGTTGGGTATCATGTTAATTGGCTAAACAAATGCTGATAAAATGAATTAAATGAAAGCAATCATAATCATTCGGTTTACTGAATTCTTTCCTTATTTATACTTTCTATCTTTACAGATGACTTGAGGACTTTCTTCACATATTTCACATAAAAATTGATAAAATAAAGAAAGAAAGTAAACCCAATAGGATAGTATCTTATCTTTCAACAATGAAAGAGAAGCACGCAAATAAATATTCCTTTAAACAATAAAAACGGTAGGAATTTCATTAAAATAATTCAAAGTATTATTGTAAATTATGACAAAAACTATTTTTTAAAATTTATTAAAATTATTATTTATTAAAAATCTTAAGACAACCTAATTAATATCATTCAAAAGATAATTTTTTAAAATTTTTAAATGGTGTAAAAATAATTTTGTGCTGTAATATTTTCGGAAGTTATTAAGGGAAAACGCCAAAATTTAGCTTAATTTTTATTTAATTAAAATTATAATAAAATTTTTTTAAAGACAAATATATTTACCAGATTAATAATAACGAAATAATTTAAAATTATAAGAATGCATCTTCAGGGTGATTTGATTATGCGTGTGCAATCTATGGAAGGGGCAGGTTTCACCAAATCGAGTAGCAATTACATAGCAATGTATGTGTGGAAACGCAATCATAGCACCCTAGAAGGGCACTAATGTGGATCACGTAAAATTTCCGCGCAGGAAACTCGGCGTTCTCAAATCTCCGCAGAAGTAGTAGAAAGAAAGGTTATGGTAATTCGAACCCGAACAGCGGTTCCCAATCCTTCTGTCCTACAAAACCCCCATGTTGTAGTCATGTTATTGGTAGCATAGAGGCAAGGTATCAGTTCTTGGACCGAAGTGTTACAGGTTGGAAACCGGATTCCAATGAAGATCCATCGTGTAATGGACCTGTTGCACGATAAATCATATGCAGCGGGTCAAACGTACTCCCACTGGTGAGGTGCGAAGAGTTAGTCCAAGCTCAGGTGCCATCCTCGTTATCTGACCAAGGTTCAAAATTACGAGCCCTTGTGTTGCTTCAAAAAGGGACTTAGTTTGGTATAGTTTTGCTAATATAACTAAAATATACCAAAAAATACTAATAATATTATTTTTGAGTACCCTCAATTGTCATGTCCATTCCTCATCCTAGGAATGTATTTATTAATAATGTTAATGGCTTAGATAAGTTAAAGAGATTTTTGATTCTGCATTTTTTCTCCATTTTTATGATAGTGTTAATTCAACGCCAAAACAAATCAAAGAAACATTGAAAAAATTGAATGAAAGCCAGCTTATGATAAAAGAAAAGAATAACTCATACTGGTGTTCAATGATTCATCCCTGCTTTTAAACATGTTTTAAATAAAATCTTCAGAACTATAAGCTTTGAGAAGGTTTCGGAGTTTTCTGGATAACTCTAAACGAAAATTGAAAGAAAGGAAAATGGGCAGAAAGATAGTTTGGCCTAGTTTGAGTGCAGCATTTGCGGGGACATAGGTCCCAAATGCATGATCGTGCTATCTGATTAATGGTAGGCGGCGCTGACGACAACCAAATATCAATCAATTAATAGGTCTTAATTTAATCCTACCTTTTTCTTATTTCGTGAATAGGCTTTCCACCAACTATACTAGGACAAAGTTTTCGTTTCACATGAACTTGGGATACCAGGAATTTTTAATTCTATTTTAATCCCGTCAGTTTTTTTGTTTCCCGCAATTACGATGGCAGTCCTCACGCACTCCTGACTTGTCTGCCGCTTTCTCCCATGGGAACGCGTACCACAATTTAGGAACCACTGAATTAACGTATGTAAAGTATAATAGCATATAACGGCTCAGTGGAATGGGCAATCCGCCGTTCTCCTGCACAGAGAACGGCACCGTATGAGTCGGATTCCTAACGACCATATTTTGCACTGCTGCATCAAAGAATATGCGCTACGGGTTCTTTCGAATGATGTAACAGGAATCGGAAACGATCGACGTGAACCCCTGAAATACAAGACCATAACGGGGTTTGATTTGTTAGAGGGAGTGCTTGGATTCTGAGACGCTTCACCTCCAAATCCTAATGTTATTTAGTGCAAATTTTATGTAAGATTTAATTAAGATCAGTAATTAATTTCTAATGGTTTTGTTTCCTTTTAAAATTAATTTACAATAACAAGGGGTAGAGTAAAGAGAGATGATGAGGGGGATGAAACTCAGAGGGAAACGGTTAACGTAAATATCATATCGCAATAATTGTATACTTATTTAGTGCTTTCTCGTCGCACACAAGAAAATCTGGTATCCTTCGGTAACTTTGAGTCAGTTGGCCCGTTTTCTCACTGTGTCTCTCTGCAAGTGTCTGGTGTTCGCCACCGGTCTCCCCTTTGACTTTTGTTTACACATAAGTTTGAAATAAAAAAAAAGATGATGTCGTCATGCAGACTTGAATCCACGTGAAAGCTAATTTGCCAATTAAAATCAAAAGCGAAGTATTTAGAGATCGCTGGAGATCCACAGACACTATACAGAACATTTAATTGTGCATCCGCATAAAGAAAGACGCTTGCAGTATCGTGCGGATGAAAAAAAAATAATTTAAAAATTTAAAGAAAATTCACAAAATCTTTTAAGCATATTCTAAATACTGAAATACGAAGTTGAAAAGGCTATTTACTTGTGAGTCAGCCAACAAACTACAAAATAAATAAATAAAAATTGATGATATTGATCTGCTTGCGAATTTGAAAACACGTAAAAAACCCACAAGCATAATGCTTTGACATTTTAACGCTACCTGATTTTAAATTGAATGTGTTCCAGTACATGTCTTCTAAATCAAATGAAGGCATAAAATTAGATTCCCCTGATAATACCGCAAAACACTCCTCGAGATCCTTCTAATATGTGCTCCCCTAGGCAGTTGCCTACATTGGCTGTGTCATAATCCGACCCTTCGTCTCTCCATGATGCGCCGGTGTCAAGCTTGTATCGGAGGTGGTGGCTATGACTCTCAACAATTAAATTAGCATGACAACTCCGTGTGAGCCTACTCATTATTTTTGCAGATGAGATTGTGGAAACAGACCGACTTGATGCATTTGCCGTCAGGCATTTCCCCTTGCGGGCATTTGCCGACGATTTTGTTTTCTCATCATTGGGAGAACTCTCCAGAAACTGGAACAGTATACTAATCTAGCACTGGAATCTTTTAAGATTTGGACTCACAAAAATCATTTCGATATCCCAAAACAAAAATCACAATATTTGCTAACTGTCCAACGTCAGATGGAACGCCCAACCAATAAAAAGAACATCTCTAAAATATCTGGGAGTTACATTAGGTAAACAATTAAATTCGATGAAACACATAAAGGGGCAGGGAGCTAAATCTGTCAGCCAATATCAGCAACTGTACACTATAAAAGGTCCTGGTTGGGGACACATTAGGTAAATTTTACGAAAGTCTACTCTACAGAAGTGGCGCGAAATACTGCCTTATTACACTTTGTGCATGCATAGGAGGGTACAACTTCAATATTTTGCAATCGTATACACTCTGCTTATCAAGACCGATGCTATTTATCTCACCTCGAAAGGAAATTTAAAAAATTAATCCAGGAAAATATGCTGAATAATCAGTGACAAATTTATTGAAAAGAAATATGTTTCAACCATCATTATCAGTGATGCCTCAATCTGAAGTTTGAAAAAATAACTCAACTAGGAACTCTTATAAATTTAATACCTAAGTAATTTAATTTACGATAATTGAGATAACAATCATGATTTAAAATAATTGATGATTTACCATGAGTTTATATTTTTTTAACATGTGGATGACATTTTTTAGCTGATGCTGGTGGAGTCAAGCTGTTGGAGTGTTTGACTGACTAAGCCCTGTTAAGCATACACGTCCGTATATTAAGTGGATTTGCGGCAGAAATGGGTGTCGGCTCCGTGTTCCTGAGGCTCACAAACCCAAAACTGTCATCGTCTACCGAAAATTATGCGTTGTTTGAAATTCGGTATTGGATAGTTTCGAATTTTTTTGAAACTCTTAAGGATAACACTAAGAGAGTTAATTTAACTGTTATTATTTCATCAACATAAAACTCAGTTATTTAAACGAAAGGCCGTTAATATTCTCGGTTTCTAATGAATATTAGTCATGAAAGAAACTAATGGTTTAGCTATGCTATTTATAACTGAATGTAATGTTTCTAGTATGGCGAGAAATTTTGAAGAGCGGAGTGACGGTTCAAATATCGCACTAGTCATCTTGTTACTGTTTCAATATCCTGCTCTAGCAACAAAAAAAGACATTTATCGAACATAATAAAATAGTATATTTTGAACCATAAAGGATGTACTATGATTATTAAATAAAAAGGAAACAAAATATCTTATATAAAATCATTAGTACTTCTATTAGTAATAAGATAAAGACAGGCAAACTATAAACAATTCTTAATGTGTGTCCTAATTTATTCATTAAGTATAAGCAATAGGAAACTTCGAAAAAAAGGAAATTATCTAACAAAAGTCATGGTGTAAAGTACTTCTCTTCTCACTTTTAATCTTGCACTTACCAATGGAAGAATGACCAGTGAGGAACGAGAATATGCAAAATGTACTACGGAACATAAATAGGAAAGTGGAGACGAATTACTTCTTTATATAATTTATTTTAAATACTTTCTGGTGAAAAGATTAAATTAAAGTTCAAATGATAAATATGTCATTAACCATTCAATTCCATTTAGAAGCGAGGGAAAATGGTTCTCGAGTTCAAGTGCTCCTAGAAGAAACCCGTTACCTTAATAATACATCATTATAATATAAGATAGTTAAACAAGCTAATCTCAGTCATTCTGGTGACATAAATAAATTGCAATGAATTAGCTGATTCTCAAAAAAAGATAAATGACAAGTATATTTAACTATCTATTCATGCTATTTAATAAATAATTTAATGTTCTGTTAGAGCCCTCGTGTAACTGAAAAAAGTACATTAATCTAATATAATACAATACTACAACAGAAAATATTGAAACAGTCTTAATTTTACATTCTAGAAGAATTACACTGATATGTCCTTATATTTTTTCAGATTATCTCTGCTAATACCTACGGAAAATATTATCTAAAGTATTTTTTAGTAATTTAAAATTCAAAATATTATTGGTTCAATGATTCTGCTTTACCCTGCAGTAACTAAAAATGTACATAATGACTTTTTTTTTATTTCAAAATTATAAAAGCCATCAAAATTTTGAAATATCAAAACTATCCCACTAAAGTTGAATAAATTCTGAAAATAATGATACCAACACATTGAAGTACATCTAAAATCAGATTGTTATAAAAATGTTTCAATAAAATTTCATAGATTTCCAGTTTTCTTTATATATACAGAATGATTCAAAATACGTTTCCAAACTTTAGGGGTAGGTCAGGCATACGATAAGCATCAAAAATCACATAGAAAGCGAAAACATCATCTGGAGACAACAGGTGGCATTTTAAATTGGACCTCTGTGTCTGGGCTGTTAAAAGAAAATTAGACTTGAAGCACTTAACATTTGAAAGGCTCAATGAAAAAAAATAAGATCCCATTTTTTCCAATTTTAGGCTGCAGCTCTATTTGTTAGATTAATAGATGCAGTTTTATTGCAGAGCGCGTCTTAAAGTTAATAATTCAAAAGTATATGCCACCTTTGACAGCAAGTGATGTTTTGATTTCCATGTTGGAAAATGTCTCATTTATCTTTCCTCTCGAACATTTGCAATTTTTGACCGCTTAAAAAATTGAAAGAACTTTTTTATAAGGAAATAATTGCTAAATTTTATTAGTATCGGCTTCGTCTTCAAAGTTTTTTTTATGTGAAGGATGGAGAGATGAATACTAGACTAGTTGATCGAAATTAGTGTGTATGACGAAAAGGAAGAGGCGTGGTTGGAAAATGGCAAGGTTATTATATGTACGTTTCAAACTGTAGTTCACAAATGAAATGCCATTTTGCAACGAAACGAGCTCGTATGTGCATAAAATGTATATGTTCTGTTTCTGTTGTGAAATTACTGTGATATTTTATAATGTCCTTCATACGGAAGCTCATATTTTAATCGTTCAGAGGCTTAATATTTGTGCGTTTTTTCCAGATATATCAAAAGGCAACTTGATGCACGAGTAGCAGTTTTCTTTGCCTCTTTGGCTGTTACTAAGCTGTAGCGAATGTTACAGACTGTAAATATGTTTGAATGAGATTTAAAGTAACAATAATTCTCTACTTCTCATGTTTTTATCAAAATAAGCAGAATATTGCAGACTTTCAGTTGTAACGTTGTTTGTATATGTGCAGTGAGAAGGCATGGAATGTTTATTCACTGATTTTATTGCATTTGAGTAGAATTTGAGTAGCTTTCAATCTTCTGATGATGATTTTTTTGTAAAACACAGTTTAAATTGTCTGTTTTGTTACATGAGTGCAAGTAATCGAATAAAAGAATCATTAACTGCTGTGACGAACTATTAACATTGGTGTTAAGATTAATTATTTGCTGAGACAAAATAAAATTACAATCAATTATCCCATTTTTTCTCTTGCGATTTATATTTGTATTTCTTTATCATTCTATAATATTTCTACTATCATTGATTCATATTCATTTTTGAATGGTCTTATTGAATCGATACACATTTTATTTTACAAAACACCGGAATTTGTAATTAATAGAGTTTTAATCCTTGTTTTTTTGACAACATTGTGTTCAAAACAAATCCTTTCTAAATGCGAAGAGTTTCATAAAATGAAACCAAAAATGTAGGATATCTTCTCACAGCAATCGCGAAGTATTAAAAATCAAAATGGTTGGCTTTTCTTTCAAAAGTTCGATTTTTAAACTTGCTATTTCAAAACAGCAATATATCTTTCTAAAGACCTGATTCTTCAAAACTCTCATCGGATTAATTATTGTTCATTTTATTTATTAAAGCTATTGTTTTAATATATAATCATAAGTTTTACTACTTCAAAAATAAGTGAAAATTTTATGTCTCGCGGAATTATTTCATAAGATGTCTTTAACTGTCTGATGGCCGTAACGGAAAAGACTGGTCATCATACTAACTGCTAGACAACGGAAGAGCCCAAAAAAAAGTCGTTTTATAATGCCCTTATCCTTTTTCAATAGGGTCGGTAAACGGTGCGGAGCAATCTTATCTTTTCAACAGTGGTTCTTCACCTCCCACTGCCACTCTTGATTGATATCTCCAGTAAGTTGTCGAGGTTTCATCTTCCAATATGTCCGATATAGTTTTAAAATAAAAATCACCTGTAATAAAAAACACATATTTATTTTTAGAGTATTTTTCTATGGCGTTTAAGATAAGAAGTTTAATTCCTTTTTCTAGAAAACAACAGTGAACTTCTTTGGTTCTTTCTACTGACCCTCTCTACAAGTATCAACTTTTGAGATCCTCTCTTTACCAGATTTATGGAATTATCAATTCCTAATTCAAAAACATCTGAATTAGATCCACCTTCATACATAACTGGAGGCTATCTCCCTGAGTTTTCAACATACATTTTCAGATTTATGACGTGACATCTGTAACATACACAAATTTTCCCTCATCAAATTTCATATGTTTGTATTTGAAATTTCGCCTTATTCCGGCATTACAAATTTTAAATCCTATGGCAAATGTTTCACAAACTAGTAACCTCTCTATTTTATCACCAAGTCTTCGTCGATGTTGATTTGACAAATACATGCTTCCGATAGTTTTCAACTACATTTATGAAGCCCATAGTACCGTAGAATCTTAATGAGCGGTAATAATAACATGGTAATGTGAAAGCACTGGAATATAGAAGATGATGATAAGATTTTTTCAGAAGCCATAATCTGCCTGTAAAAGCTGAAGCATTTGTACAATCGAATGTGGCAGCCTCTTTTATAGTCTATCAGAGAATGGTGAAAAATACCACAGACTAGGGCAAGAACCTAACAATGATAAACTGCTTGGAATGCAATTAAAGTAATCGTAAATTGAATTGTTGGGTACTGCAGGTTTATTAATCACATCGTAATTTGTTTTCTTATGGGTAGTTGCTCCTTATAGTGCCGCTGTAAGAGATGTTTTCTACTAAATTTTTTTTCTATGCCAAGAAAAACCAAACAATGTGCATGAAGTGCCCCACTTTAAAATCGGCTTATATTTTATGGTTTCTTGAAATGTCTACGGATTGCTTGTACACTCTGTATTTATATTTGAAAGAAATTATGTATTTAGATGGCTTTAGAAACAGGAAAAATAAGATTCATGTGAAATTGAGAAATCATCTTTTGCATAGTTTTGAATTAAAATTTGGAAATTTGAAAAATAAGTATTACCACTTTTAATATTTAGGAAGTTTCTATATAAAATTTTAAAGTTTTGCTTAATTAATTAGAAAGTTCGTTGGGAGTTTAATTTCTTTAATATAAAGCTTGGAATTTTATTTCAGGGCTAGTAAATGAAAGTTATTGTTAAACCATTTTTTTGGATTTCATTTGAAAACGTCAATGTCACAATACTTTTCATATAGCTGCATGTTTACGAAAAACATATTATTTTTAAGACGAATCAAGCTAAGTATTATTCTTGACTTGTTGATGTAACTGGAGAGGAAAAGACACAGAGGATTTATGCATGCGTGTTATAAACGATAGCAGCGCCCCCATTGGAGGAAATCGGAATTAACTATTTCGAATCCTCTCATTTCCAAAGAAACCTAACCTAAATGACGCCATATTTATCTTTGGTATTTATAAATGGAATTTTGTTTGCATAGCATATATTCTGATATCTTTATTTTTTATTTATTAAATTGTGGAATTATGACAAGTACGTCAGGAAAAAATCGATGTTCTCTTCAAAATACCTATTATTCAAGATCTTAGATATACGAACAGTAAGTTTAAAATGTATTTCAAAACATTCATCAAATCTGATTTCAATGATTTACCAATTTGTAATACTTTTTAAATATTGTTTTCGCTTTTGTATATGAAATAATAAAATTTTGTTTTATTTTTGTACTATTGCTGTAGCATTTCAAAATGCTTATTATGTGGTATAATTTGATGAAATATGCATTATTTTTGTTTTCCTGAACTTTGATATATTAATTTTCGAATAAGACGACTCCGTAATAAAATTGAAAAGACGAAGATAATCGTCAATGAAGATGAACAAGTATTTGGATTCGACTGAAGATTGTACTAGTTCTGGACAACATATATCTAAGCGGTCACTTTCCTTAGCAGAATTGTTCGAAATTGCATTGATTCTTTAAGCGATGCCATAGCAGCTTTCGCAATTGTTTAACTATTTCACATTTAAACTTAACCCGATGCAAATTATGAAACCGAAAAATCCTTTCGATCTTTAATAATGCCTAAGAATGTTAATGTTTAAATCTACAGTCTCGAAACATTATATGACATTTTGCTTCTTTTAAAACCCGAGAGGCAGCAAGAATTTATTACAGAAAACTAACCCTTCAACGAAAAACTTCCAGATTCACAGTAGCTGCTTTGAAGGTCATTTACTTGCTGACCACATGTATTTCAAGAATTTCTCCTCATTTGTTATCGCAAGCCGATAATGTTGGATGCTAAATAGAACAGGCGGATAGAGACAATTTATCGCTACTCGAATTAAAAATATGAAATGGAAAGTCTAGCAACGTTATTAGCTGAAATATCAAATAATTAAGAATTGATTGCGGACGAAAATAAAAAAAATGTTGATGTTGAAATAGAGATCATAAGTCGAATTCTGAAAGGAATTCGACAATTGATAATATATTTTTGAATTTAAAAGTCTGGAGTTAAAATGTTGTAGTAAACGGTAAGATGGTGTCAATTAAATAATAGTTTAAAATGGAACTTCTAAAAAATATGAGAACTTTCACACAACATCGTGATACGATTAATCGAGTATTTTCACGACTCAAAAATTGTATAATGGGTTCAAAGAGGCTAGAAGAGATATATCCGAAAATATTTTTTTTAATATTTAATATTCTGTACGCCATCACCACAAATGTTTCCTATTAAATAAAATATAATTTCCTATGTATTTTGTTATGATAGCATGATCCAGGGCCTATGAAACCGGACGGCATTCGGGGAATGTGATTCGGTATAATATTTTTGGTAATGAGTCATGAAGCAGGGGGCAATTATTTAAACTTTTCTTTTGGAGATGGCCTGTCCTGCATCAAACAGAAATTTAAATAGATACGCAAACTTTTATTGAAAACACAAGGCATAATTTTTGCAAAATATTATTTGAAAAAGTGGTAAATATTTTAACCCCAAATATAGATTCAATTGTAAAAAAAATCATATTCTCATAACTACATTCTCTGAAAGGTCGCACTAAATATTCTCTTAGTCTTCCTTCAGGATTTTCTTCCCACTATTCCTGTCCTTGAACTTCTGATTGTAAAAATGTTTCTGCAGAAAACCAATTTGGCAACAATCTCTCAATTTGGTTCAAAATACTTTGCCAGTAATTTTGTTCAAAATGACAGAGTTTTAGAGGGTACACGATTAAGCCTAGAATGATGACTCTGAGCTTACTGGTAGGGATACTTTTTCCTTCTCTTCACAACTTATTTTCTCTCACCTGCCTCAGAACTCTGAAGAGCCTCTCCTTTCACTAATATTTCATTATTTTGTTTCGTTATAAAAATTATTTGTCGGGTCGAATTTAAAATGCCGTCTTGCAGGTTGTTTCATGAAAATAATGTTGATTTTCATCCAATCATAATCGAGACAATTTTTCTCTAACTTTTAAACTGTCCCATTTTCGGAAAGAATTTATTCTCAACAACTACGAACACATTTTTATCTTCATTTTCTTTTCAATTCGTGCAAGTACGCGATCTGGTTGAATAAAAGAATGTTCTGTATTGGGAACTCTATATTCCTAGCTTACGTGGGCATAATAAACAACATTAAATCATAATCATCAGTGTGGTGTTATTGCTTCGGCCTCCACACCTATCAGCCATACATATCAGGACCTTGACACCTTTGAAGTCCGTATTCTGCAACCTATGAAACAAAGTTGAAGACATTTCATTGGAAGCTTTTCGGAATTTATGTCCCATCAAGTGTATATACATTCTTTATTGTTTGTCAGGGGATCTGCCGATGAGACGTGTACGATGATGGAGTTATATAGACAAAGCTATCTACTATAATTTGCCAACACGACAAGGAATTTTGCTAGGAAAAGTTTTTCGGCAATCGAAGTGTAATATAATTAGGTCCTCCATCTTTAATATTCTAAGGAAAATATACCCGCTGTTCGCTTTTTTATGCAGCGCTGATTCAATTATAAATGTCTGCTTCTCTTCATCAATCTTAGCAGCTTTGATCCCTTTATTCTTTTCTAACCATTTAGAACAGACATCAACAATAGGAGAACCAAAAAACAAAATTGGCTCTGGTGTTAAATAGTTTTTTGAAGTTAGAGAGAGAAACTACGGAGGACATCAAAAATTTTCCCTTATTCGAATTTAGCAACACTCACAGTCTCGAAATGACTTTCTTTGTTTTATCAAAACGTACGTGGTCATCGCATTAAAAACTGATGATTTTTCCAATTCTGTGGCTTCTGACGATCAAGATGTTATTTCAATTACCGAAACATGGCTTTCTGAATATATGGATTCCTTGGAACTTTTCGACGATTGATACCTGGTATTCCGAAGGGACCGTGGTTCCTCATCCAATTATTGCGGACTTGGTGGCGGTTTTCTTATAGCTATCAAAAAGTGTTTGTCTCCCTGTATTTTGAATTTGCTGGATTGCATCTCAAGGCTGTCTGGATTTCAATCAAATTAAAACACAAGCAAAAACTGCTTCTTTACGTTGTTTATTTTCCGCCTTACTCTCGTGCTTACATGCATGTAGAATTTTTTGATTGTTTTGAAAGATTTGGATTTGTTGATTATATTTTCATCTGTGGTGAATTTAATTTATCTATATATGAAAGATTGCTGGTCACGAGAACCCAATTGTAAATGAATTATCCAATTTTATGAATCTTTATAATTTATTATAATTTAACAATACTTTTAATTGTAACAATAAATTTCTGGGTTTTATTTTAACTGATATTGATTTTAATCATATTTCTTTTAGGTACAGTGATAGTCTTTTGGTTCCCGAGGAAAAACATAACCCTGCTCTGTCAGTTTCCATATGTTTTGTTGTTGTCCACCTCAATAAGAGGAATGTGAATATCCTCCCTTCTCACACTGTATTGAAACTAGGAGATTGTTGAGAAGGAAAGCCTTGGTCCGTAGGTTAGCTCTAGAAGGTGAAAATCCTAATCCAGCTTATGAATTTAGAACTTTCCGCTCTGCTGTTAAGTATAATATCCAAAAGGATAATAACACAAATCTGTATCTCACGGAAAATAATCTAATTTCGAATTCTAAAAAATTTTGGTTTTATTTTAAAAATAAAAACATCAATTCACCTAAAACTAAAATAACGTGCGTTAAGAAAATGATGGAGATAAAACAGAAGCTTTTGCTGAACATTTTAAATCTGTTTTCAAGCTTTTCACAGCCTATGACAAAAATGACGAGTTCAAGACCAACTGTGTCGGTAAGCCTGTTCAATTTTAAAGCGGTGTTTATGATGATGTGCTATCCGGGAGTTAAAATCTTCTCTAACTGTTGGTGTGGATGAAATTCCTTCTTTTATTATTAAGGGATGCACAGAGTGTTTCATTTATCCCCTTCTTATTTTGCGCAACCTTACTTTGAGAACAAATGTATTTCCTCATGTTTGGAAGCAAAATAGGATTATTCCTGTTTTTAAAAAAGGCGATGCACAGGATTGTAAAAATTATCAACCCATTACTATTTTAAGTACTATGTCTAAGACTTTAGAAAGTGTAATCTATAAAAGACTTTTCCACCAAGTTTAAAACCTAATTTCTTGATCTCAATACTTCATTCCTAAATGCTCATCATAATGTAATTTATTCTGCTTGACAAATAAGATCATTTCTTCATTTGAAATTTGCTCACAACTTGATGTTATTTACACCGACTTGTCTAAGGCCTTTGACTCTATCAATGTCGGCATTCTTTTATAAAGCATTTGACTCGAATATCAAATTACTTCGCTCTGATTTATAGCGTTATTTGGTATATTCCAAAACAGTAACAGTAATAGAAAACACAAATATTTCTCGATTCCACGTGTTTAATTTACCATTATTTCTAATAGGAAAGAAAGTATAAAATTTTGATTATTTTGGCCCTAGGCGGGTAAAATTTCCTTCAGTTTTTTTTTTTTGCTTTATATAAATTTCTGCCATTAAATCATTAGAGTGGCCTATCTATAAAACGATTGAAATAGAATCATTATTATCTCAACATAATAGAATGGGAGAGAGATTTTATCCGCGTGTGTGAAAAGCAAGCGAAGCCCATTCATCTGGACGGTCACTGTTTACAAGCTCCTGAATTTAAATAGTTATAACAAAACAGAAACTAGTAAGTACAAAGAACTATTCATAATTATCTATGCGTATCTTTACAGAAGATTCAAGAAATTATCAAGTGATACGGGAGATTCTAACTTACAAATTTAGCAGTTGTTTTAAAAACGTTTGAATTGAGCTTTAAATTAATGAAAATGCATTATTAAACTGATAATTATTATAAGATCTTCTTGCAATAAAAATTTAAAACAATGGTCTATGTCTTGCAATTGCTGAAATATTTTAAAATTGTCATGATGTGGAAATTTTCTACCATATCAAACAATATTGTCTTGTAATTTTTAAATCCATGGTTTTTCGTTTTATTATTTTCACAAAAGATTCAGCAAAGGAATAACAATATTCAAAAAATGTACCATTATCTTTCGGAGGTTATTTTTGCTTCATCCCGTGTGGCAGATTACATATATGTTATCTTCAGTTAAATGTGATATATACTCAACTTACTAAATACTCAATACTGTTATAAAAATTATATTTAGGACAGCTTAATATTTGGTTACTAAGGATTTATAACCTATCAATCAAATTAAGATTTAGTACAATATTTGTGCGGTTCTTTTTCGTTTTTTATAACCTCTGTACTCTGGGTAAAATGGGGTGAATCTAAGTGACGTAAGACTGGACAGTCAATAATGAGTATTTTTCCGATTAAGACGATAAAATCTCTTCAGATGTTGAATATTTATATTTTAATGATGTATTTTTTATAAAAATATCATTAGTTAAAAAAGTAGTAAAATTATGACTTTTCTTGAAAGATATATTGTACTCCGATAAAAAAATGAATGTTTTGATAAAATTTGACAAACTCTATGTCGACTACGAGCTTTCGAGACTTAGATACCAGTTTTACCCCATATATTACAACAAAATAGTACATGTAACTGCAAACACTCCCAGTAGGAAACTACCTACTTTTTGAAGCAAATTCTTCAATTGCAATTCTGACAGTTATTTTCCAGTAGTTATACTTAAGAACAATATTCCAATTTATCAACAACTATCCACCATTGTCGTCCAGTTTCTTCGGTTACAGAATCTTGGCTCTGTTATATATTATACTAATAATTAGGCAAGCAAATCTATCTTAAATTTCCCTTCTATAATTTGAAAACAATAAAAAAGGTCAATTTGATGAAAATTGAAATTTAGGCGAAGGTGAATTAACTTTTTCTAATTATTTTTTCAAAATAAAACCATTTTAATATGATCTGTTTAGAGAACATCCATAGTAAATTCAGGCCAAAAGAATAAAAGTTGTAACATAAAAAATAATTTATTTAGCTATTTATATAAAAAAAAGTCGCTTAGTCGTACATGAAAATTTGAAGAAAAGCTTTTTCAAGCTTGAACTATTGTATCAATTACAATCATTCACATTAAGTGTGAAATCTGCGTTTCGAGAAACAAAATAAATAGAAAATAATGATAAAGCTGTAATCAGTTCAGTATTTAAAATATAAGTCTGAAAACGATTTCACTACAGTTTTAATACCTACCTGCTGGGAAAACTTTTCGGAGGTTCTCACAAAGAAACTTTCTTAAGGTCCTTTGAATAAACATGACGGAATCTTATCATCAAGGGTCAGTGCACTCACCAAATGTATGTTTAATATGTATTTAAACAATATTTAACATTACAATCCTAAACTTAAACTTATAAAGCATGCTATAGAACATAAAGAAAAATAATGTTTTTTTTTAATTATAAAACAAAATCACTATGGGAAACCACGAAGACTTGACCCTAATTTTACTTTTTCCTGTATTTCTCGAATATTTGAATCTTTATCATCATAAAAAGACTTGTTTTTAAGAAAAGTAAATGTACTTATGCTGAACTCCAAGCTGCTTGTGGGCTTCTTTGTTTGTTTCTGTGGTGTGAGTCATTCACTTAAGTCGATTTTACCTTTATAGAGTGCAATCTGCATTGCTTCAGTCATCATAATATTTTCTACATCTGAGGGACAGCAGCTGCACTCCGAGTCACGGGGGTTCATCCCTTGCAGATTCCGAAGTTTTGGAATAACATTCAAAGTGGACGACATGCATTCCAGTGGATTCATTATTGTATTCAATCAATGCTGATTCTAGCAGGCTGTATTTGTTGACAGGAGGTTCTAACTCTACGCAGCCATTAAAATGTTCTAAATTGCTGTAAAACTGGTTTATTCAAATCTTCAAATCCTGAAAAGAAACACACACAAAAGTCATGGAATACCACCTAATATTGTGTGAGACCTCCTTTTGCCCGGCGAAGTGCAGAAAATCCACTTGGCAATAACTCAACAAGACAAGGAAAGAAGAATTGTCGGAACTCAAATTTTACAGTGAAGGTTTAGTCACTAGGGGGCCGACCAGAAAGCTGATAATTATTTGCAACATCAATGGTTTACTTTTCGGTACGCAATACTTACATATATTTTGTTTAAATGGCTTGAATATGCGGAAAGCTACAAGTTGAGTTTTAACGTCAAAATAGAAGCATGTGCCAGTACCGCTCATATCTTTCTCATACAAAATATACGTGTATTGTTGCGAAATCGTGTGACTAGATGTATGTAGGCATTTAAATCTTCCGTAAATGATATTTTTAAGAATTTTTATCTTAAAGTGTTTCAGATGAATATTTTTTTTTTCAAATTGTGAATAATTCCAAATTTTATTTCAGTTTCATTTCTGTTTTTTTATCACTTAACAAGACCGGATTAAATGAACAGCTAAACAGTTATATTTAAACAAAACCACATATTTATAATCCTCAACGAACTGATAACGACAACAAATCTAGAAATGGTTAATTATCATTGCCTTTTTAGCAAAAAGCGTATTTGATGATGCAAAGACCTTCTGCCTGTCTGAGAGAAAAAGAGACAGAGATTGTATAACAAATATATGGAAACAAATATAAGAAAGGCTTTGGAATTAAGTTGTTTACTTGATCCAATAATAATTAGATCTAGAAGGAATTGTGGTTAAGTGCAGTGTTTCGTGTCCAAATGGTAAGTATAATTCATACGACGCAAAAAATGGAGCCAATACTAGTACCATGGTTCACAATCAGTTGTGCAGAATCGTGGGACGTAAAATCATTGAAAAATCACAATTTAGAATGACTGTTCTGTCACGGGGACAGGCGAATTCAGGATTTTGATCTGGGGGGTGCTGAGGTAATAACAATTTTGTGTCGTCTTGACTTCAGGGCTTGTGTAAGTCAAAACACTTAAACTTTACCTACCTGAAAGTAAGAATCACAAAGAACTATACATTATTTTCGATAATTCCATAAAAACCCAATGAAATAATAAACAAAAAATGTTTTCGACCGTGTTTACGCTACAAGTACGAGTGAAATGACTACCAAAGCGGGAGAATTTTTGAACCTGTTAAGCCAGAAAACAATGTTTCCACGGGTTTTTTTAACAATGAGATTAAGAACATACAGGTGTAGTTATTTGGAAAAAAAATCAAGAATTTCCGCTTAGCTCTGGGGGGCTACAGCCGTAGATGTCCCTCCAGGATTCGCCATTACTTGAGGGCATTTCGGGGACCAACCCGAGAGTGACGGAGAAGAAAATGATTAGTGCTCACCACGTTTCACTGAACGCTGATAATGATTTACAACTTTTACAAATGGTTAACTGTACGCAATGATTGGGTGCATTTTCGTAAAAATAGCTTGTATTTTCGGCAAAATATAAATTTTTTCTTTAAAAAATTCCATATTGTTCCGCATGATTTTTGATTATAACATGCAAAGTTTTCAAATAAATTATACGAAACTCACAGAATAAGTTACAATATGTTAGCAAAGAATTCTATTCAAATCTGAAGTGAATACTTTCAATACTATAGGAAATGTGAGTATTTGTCTTGAATAATTTTTTTATTGCACATGTGCGAAAAATACAATAGTTTTTCTTACATAATTTGGAAACCAGATACATATAGCGCAGGTATAAAAATTCCAGTCCAATGAAAAAATCTTTACATTATATACTCGTAGATTTAAAAAGATATCAGAATTGCAGACAGTAGAATTTATGTTGGTCTCAAAGACAAATAAAATAAATGAACAAATGATGAGAGTTTTTATTCACAAAGTGATATTTTTTCGAATCTTCGAATAATAACCGTTTAACTGAAGTTTAAATTATGTATACTTTCATAACTAACCGCCTTCGGCGACCAGCTTGTCCGACGGGAATATATTTTGAACTGACTCTCTTTTTCATAATTTGATATTCATGGTTCCGTTAACAAAGCAATTTAAAATTTGAAATTGGGGTAAATATTCATCCCGCGTTCTTTTCGTGTCCTTAAACATATTTTGTTCCTTGTCTACATGAAAGTTCCTAATGGAGTCAAGCAACTGTTCGTGACATGAAACATCTGTTGTACAACATATACTGTTGAAACAAAATTGTAAGTTATCGATGCGAACTGTAATTTAAGGAATTTGATCTGAACAGGAAAATAGTGAGGTATGTTTTACGTCCAGCAGTATGTAATTGACTTACATTGTACATGACTTACATTGGCTTACATAATCGCTCAGTTTACTGAATTATTTCCTTATATACATACTATCTTGAGGACTTTTAATACAGAATTCACATAAAATTTCATAAAATAAAAAAATAAATTAAAACCCAATAGGATATTATTTTAGCTTTAAACAATGGAAGAGAAACACGCAGTTAAATATTCCTTTAAACAATGAAAACGGTTTGAATTTGATTACAGAAAGGAAAAATATTGTTGTAAATTATTCCAAAAATATTTTTTAATTTATTAAAATAAGAGAAAAAATATTATGGCAACTTAATTGATATCATTCAAAAGATAATTTTTTAAAATTTTTATATGGTGTTAAAATAATTTTTATGCTGTAATACTTTCGGATGTTATTAAGGAAAATTGCCAAAATTTGGCTTAAATTTAATTAATTAAAATTTAAAAAAGCTTCGAGGTACACATTCCCACCCTGCAAAGTATGTTTGTGCCGAATTTCGGGTTGGCACAAACGTACTAGGTCTACCGGTCTGACCTGTAGAGAACTAATACACACACAAATGGACATACATTCTCCTTCATTATTAGTAGAGATAATGTATGATATTCAGCATATTCAACCTTTATAAAATTCATTAAAACTATTCGAAGATTCGTGTAACAAATTGTATCAGGGCACCAAGAACTTCAGCCCCAGGCGCTCCTACATGCTTAGTCAACCTCTGCTGTTATGATTGAAAATAACAAAATGAATTGAATGAGTGAGACAAAGAGCAGAAAAATTTGACAAACAAATATATTTACCAGAATACTAATAAAAAATAATTTAAAATTATAAGAATCCATCTTCAGAATGTTTTACTTATGCGTGTATAAACCTATTTAAGGGACAGGTTTCACAAAGAAGAATAGGAATTGAATAACGATGTAGAAGAGGAAACGCAATCGTAGCACGCTAGAGGGCGCTATTATGGATCCGCGCAGGAA
>BGPR01008946.1:20667-60511 GCA_013235015.1 Araneus ventricosus | reverse complement strand
TCATTACTTCGTTCAGAAGTTACATGTGCTCACAAACACACATTTTGTAAACACACATGCACAAACACACACGCACAAACACACAAACACACACACACACACACGTACAGACACATGCATTACACGCACACACACACACTCATGCACACAGACACTCAGTACACACACCTCTGTACGCACACAAACACACACACACACATGCATTAATCAGTTAAGAGGCGAAAATTTTAGATTAGTGTTTTTATATAGTTTTAGAGTTAAATTATGAGGAATGATTCTAAATTTTAAGATAAAATGATTTGTGATGAATCAATGCATTTGTGACGATTTAAATGCTCTTCTTTAATTCATTCGAGTAAATTGCAATATCTTTATAGAATGAAGTTATATGTTCAACAGAAAAAAGTGATCTTTGGATAATATTAGTAGTATTTCGACGATATTGAAGTGAATTTGGAAAGAAAAAATAATGCCAACACTTTCTCGTTCAAAATTCAATTTTATTTAACTTTAAAGAGTTTAATGTTTGATATTCACAAAACAGTTGAATTTTAAGTTAACATATTCAAACTAAGTGATTTTAAATTGCTCTTGTATGTTAATGTGGGAATATTCTAAAATTGTGTTTGTTGATGGAAAAACATAACCTTGACAAGAGGAAAGTTGAATGATGAAAGAAAAATAAATCCAAATTGGATCATTCGAAGAATTATTCTTATAAACTGATTTAATTAAGAAACAGATTTTATGAAATTAGCGACTAAATAAACTTTTGTTATTTAAGAACAGAAGAAATGCGCAAGTTTGAAATTTTCCTGAAACAGAGCAGAAAAACGTTATTCAACGAAAAGAAAAATGAGAGCATGCTGAAAAATAGAATAAGATTGAAAGTTTAACTCTAATTGAAGAAATTCTGCTCAAAAGCTGAGAAAATTCTAACTCTCTAAAATCAGAAAAAAGAGTGCAGATTGCAGAGTATCAAATGATTATGTGTTTTATTTTATATTTAAATATTTTTTATTTTACGCATGATAAGTTATAATTGAATTGAGTGCAAATCTGTGAAATGACGTTGTGAAAAATCAAAGCCACTAAAATCAGAGCTTTTTTGTAAGAAATATTTATGTAAGGGTTCAGATAAATAGGAAGACCAAGGGATCCCTCAAAGATTTCAAGTCCGAAATAAAATAAATTCATTATCATAATTCTTGTCTAATCTAGGAAGGTTTCACATCCCGGTTGGTGGGATTAAAGTTCAAGAAAATTCCTTATCTCAACTCGGAGTTGGCTGGAGTCCTTTGTGGGGTCGGGAGGAAGGAGGAGTGCCCCGACCCCCCGGTGTTCCAGAAGCCTTAATATCTAATTACTCTCAGTGAAGACAATGTACTGGATTCTAGATATGAAAATAATTTAAAACTGCCAGTTAAAGAAGTTTACAATGCGTTACAAAAGCTTTGTGATTGTCTCTTAAAGCACAAGACTGTTACAGAATCGTAGCGATACCAATTTAATATTTTGATGCGTATATTTAACTTGATTTTATTTGACTTTCCCTGTGTAAGATCATCCAATGAGATAAGCTGCGCCGAAAACCAAGAATCTGTTCAGAAAGTAAGCTCTTGAATGAACCGTTAGTTAAAGTCGAAATTAAAAAGGTAAGATGACTGAACCGACAACACAAAGATACTAAAACAAGGAATTTAAAACGACCTGATCAAAGACAACAAAACTAAATATTATTGAAAACTCCAATGTCCTTCAAATACATGTAGAGGTTAAAATGTGGATTTTCTACCAATAAAAATGACAAGTTAAAACCGCTTGATTGAAAGTACCTCAACCAATGTCTATTTATAGCAACACAGTTTATTAAAATGTGTTTGACATTCAGTGTGTCTCCACAATGGCTGAATGTTGGAGGAGACTCTGCAAAGAGCAAATGCTTATGTGTCAAGCGCGTATGCCCAATACTAAGCCTAGTTAACATGACGTCACAGTGTCTGTTAAGTTTCGTAGCCCACTGTGAGAGAACCGGTTTAATGACATGGAGCTTCTTATTTATTTCCATGTTCCATTTTTCGTGCCACTTATAAAATCACTACTGATTAATGGTAGATTGCAAATCAGCATAAACAATTGGTCGTGTCAAGAATTCTGTAGCTGATTTTCCAGCTTTGTCTGCCAATTCGTTACCGGCAATGTTATTGTGAAAGGGAATCCATGAGAATAGAATCCGGACCCCTTTTGAAAGTAAATCACTGTAGAAGTCTTTAACTTCTTTAATGAGTGGATAATGAGTTGAGGAGTAACGTAAAGATTCCAAGAGACTCATAGAATCTGTGTGTAAAATGGATTTTCGAATTTCATGGCCGCAAATATACTTAAGTGCAAAATAAACAGCCGTAATTCCAGAAGAGAATACAAAAAAAAGTATTCATTCTTTTCCAGGATGTGTACCAATCGTACATTCACTATTCTTTCAAAAAGTTTACACACGCAACTGGCTAGGGATAGTGGTCGATAATTTAGAGGATCCTGTGGATATTTTCCCGGGTTTGGTATCATAATTATAAATGCATGTTTTCTACTATCTGGAAAGACATGTTCTTTCCACAGGCGGTAAAATATGTAAATAATATTTAGAAGGGAGTGTTTCGATAGATGATGAAGCAGAGTAGTTTACCCTATTAGGGCCCTGTGAAGTGTGTTTAATAATAGATAATGCTGTGCGCAGTTCAAAGTTAGTCATGTCAGTGTTGTAAGACAGATGTTTTGTCGTGTGAAAGCGCAACTTGATGCTTCACTACGGTTCTTATGTGTGAGGAAAGATTATGTGCAGTTACTTGCTGAGAAAATAAAAGTAAGGGTTTCGGTAAGAACAACTACCATTTCCGAAGTATTAAGAACCTCCTAGCCATTCTTTTGCAGACAGGAAATGCGTTTTTCAGTATAAATACCGCACGCCTTTCTAAAATTATCTAACGTATTTTTTTGCTGTAACAGAAGAATTAATACTAGACAAAAATTTAATTCAGTATTCACGCTCACTTTTCCGTCTAGCCCACCTTCGATACTTTTAGCTCTTTGAAAGCGTATTTGATTAGCCGAGGTTGGATGCCGTAGGAAAACATTCCAGGTTTTTCTTTGGTTACGATTACTATCAGTGCAATGCTTATTACACCATGGTTTCCTATTCTTAGGGAAGCTGAGTCCCGATTTGGAAATACTGCAATCGAAATTATTGTTTTAGTAACCATGTTGACTAATTCATTAAGATTATCATCCTCCACAAAATAACGAGTGAAATTTCTGCAATCTCTCTCTCTCTCTGAAATAAGTAGAATGATGGCGTTGAACATCGTTAGAACTGACAGTCACACGGTGCAGAAAAATTGGGAAGTGGTAACTGTCACGCAAATCAACTACAACTCTAAAGTTAAAGTAAGGAGCAAGAGAGGGCGTGCATAGTGCGAGGTTCAAAGAGTTTAAATTTCTACTTCGTTGTCGGAAGTGGGTATCTTCTCCATTGTTAAGAAGGCAAAGGAAGTGAGTATTAATGAACTCCTCAATTTGACGTCCACGAGAATTTCTATTCTAACTGCCCCACAAGGGCTATGACCATTAAAATCCATAATAATGATAAAAGGAGCAGGCAATTCATCTACTAATCTGTCGAGATCTCTTTCATCGACACTGGTAATCAGTGGCAAGTATAGGGTGAAAACAGTTATTAAATTGGAGAGCATAACTCTAACCGCTAAAGCTTGCAAATTTGTATTTAAAGTGATGACAGATGAAGGAGTATTATGGAAGACTAGGAGAGCAACCCCTCCAGATGCTCGACCAGATTTAGTTTCATTATCTTTTCTGACAAGGCTATCGCGTTTGATTCTTGCAATATCAGCAGGTTTCAAGTAAGTCTCTTGAAATGCAATACAGACAGGATTCAGTTCATTAATTAAGTCTTTAATGTGACAAGCCTTGGTGCGGAAACCACGGCAGTTCCACTAAACCAAGCAGGCCATCAAGAACAATTTTTAACTGGAGGTGTTTTAGGCTTTTCCCTACCTTTCGAAACGTTCTTAGAAGCAGAGGATGAATAAAGTTCTATCTGATTCAGAAGATGTATTGTATTTCAAAAGTGTTTTGCATCAAGAGTTTGTTTGGAGCTATTCTAATCAGATTTTAATTTTCTATTATTTTTAGAATGCCCGTTTTAAAATTATTAGAAGTTGGTAGCATAGATTTCTTGTATGAATTATTTTTCATACTAGTGGTAGCAGTACAGAACTTAGATGTCAATGCTAAAACGGGAATAGATACTGGTAGTTGCGAGCTATTTATCTCAGGTGGGCGGTTGATGATTTTAGGACGCATTTGTAATGTAGAGGAGTATGAAACACCAACTATCGGAGTTCTGTCCTTTACAATTTGTCTTGCTTGAGGAAAAGTGATATTGGTTTTCATTTTAACTGCAAAAACTTCTTTTTCAAAAATCCATGTAGGACAAGATTTAGAAGAAGCAGCATGGGGACTAGAACAATTTCTACATTTTAAAGTGTCAGAATTACAAACATTTATTTCGTGACCAGATTCGGCGCATTTACCACAAACAGGCTCAGTACCCCGACATAACTGTTGGGTGTGCCCATACCTCTGGTATTTGAAACACCGAAGAGGATTGGGAATATATGGGATAATTTTTCAATTGAAGTATCTGCTTTTACAGATTTTGACAGCACCGGTATCTCAAAAGTTAAAACAGCGTGTTGTGTAGGAATAAGTCGACCATCATGTAGAATGTTTATACGACGTGCTGCACAAACATTTCGATCACTTAGTTTTTGAAAGAATTCAGCTTCTGTAACATTTATGAAATCAGGGTAGGAGAGTACGCCTTGAGAGATATTCAATGTTTTGTGAAATTATGTTTCTACAGGAAAATTACGCAATTTTGTTAATGTACTGACTACTGAAGCTTGTTTGGAATCAGCTTGTACTAGAAGTACTGTGTATGTACTTCATCTACTTCGCCAATACATGAAGTAAGGAGTTTTTGTACCAGAAAAGGAGATACCGTATGAAATGTATTTGGAGTGCTGATCAACATGTAATGAGTAGATAAATTGGTTTCGATGACGAAAGACAAAGAACCCATGTGATAATGGCAAAGATTCGGGCTCGACGGCACCACCCACCACGAAGCCCAACAAGGGGTATCAGCCACCGGCTCTGTGCTTTCCCAGCCTCGGTGTTTACCATGAGGCTAGCATTCGCTTGATCCCTAACAGTCTAACCACGTAGGTGGCTAGGTACCAGTAGATAGATACACTAGTGACTCCAGTGCACCACCCGTCTAAAGGGTCGCAACACACTGCCAACACATGGGGTTTTTGGCTGTCCATTAGTAGCACAAATCAAACAGAGAGACGACAGTTTCTCATTGAGACCTCCCTTGCTTGCCGTCGAAGGACAGAAGGGATCAGTATAAGCAGAAGGCAAAGGGTAGGATAAATTTAAAGGAAGTACAGTCCCCTCAGACTTCGTGATTGGGACACCCGTAGTCACCTAAAGAAGGTGTGTCCCTGAGGGGTTTTGATATGTATAATTTAAAAGCAAGATTAAGTTACCTGAAAGTGAAAACGTCAGTTGGATTTTATAGTTCCCACAAATTCAAAATTTAGCCATGAAACATATTAGAGCTAAAGGACATTAACGGCAGTACATGGGATACGAGACTTCAGTGCACGATTTTCAAGGCCAGTTTCAAGTTGAAGCAAAAAGGCAGCACAGGAACTTCATACTTCTCGATTGCCTGAGAATTGTCAGTTCCTTACTCTGGCATGGATTAGCAGTGCAAATTGACTTAGAGCAATAGAGCAAAATTATGGAACGACTTACGTGAATCCAGACAGAACGTTGAGGAGAGTAGATTTTCCGGCACCGAAGGTCCCATGATGACCATCAGCTCTCCATTATTCGCACTACCAGATACGCCTTTCAGGATGGGCTTGCCTGGAAGATATTTCGAATAAAAGTGTAGGAATTGGCAATGGAGAGCATTCAATTGGTAATTCATGAAATAAGATTGATTCATTAGACAAATGTTGACGGTTGAACATTTTTCAGTAGCCATAAACAAGATCTAGTTTTACAAACCTTCGAATAGTGATATTTCAAGCACGGCTTATCCAATCCCTCATCATTCAGTACAGAAGACAAAGTCGGGTGTTCGTTGAAAGAAAACTGGTTTGTAAGTAGGCTGTTAAATTATAAACCCAAATTAAAATACGGAAAATATTCGTTACTTATTCTCATCAACTAACGAAATTCTGTTTCAAAATCATTAATAGTCATAATTGTTTGCTTTTTAATGGAAACTGGATGTTGCCCGTCCGAAATATACCAGAAAAGGAATATTTCAGATAGAACAGGTTGTTTTCAAGAATGAAAACTTGCGTGCTTAGTTATCCGACCGATTAAAGGCGATTTTCATTGTGCTAGTTCAAAACCATAGTATTCATTTCAGCACATGATCCAAAATTTCCCAATGAGAAAAATCAATAACAAAATCTGAATGTTGTGGAAAGAGCCAGCAGCTATCACATGAAATTTTTAACTCTTTGCGGTCGATGCCGCCACCCGTTTGGGTAGGCTAGTCAGTATGGGTCTAGAACAAAACAGAACAAAATAACCAACTTCTACGAAGACTTTCGAATGCCGCCACTGTGGCGGCATCGACCGCAAAGTGTTAAAGCATGGTCAGTTATTTTGAAAAACTCATTTTAACTCCTGTTCTCAGTTTGCGAATGCATCTTAATTCAATCCAGTGAACATCAGAAACCTGTTGTGGACTTGGAATAAATTTGAGTGAGAATGCTTGCAAATGAATCACTATCGAAGTTTTCCCAAGAAAATTATGGGTGGAAATTCCTTCTGGGTTTTGCTTTGGACCAGACACGAATTTCTTACTTTCCCACTCATGTTTATGAACGAATTATGGAAGTAAGTTTAACGGATACAGTCAAATTGTGAAATATTCTTAGGAAATAAATTCAACCATTTTTCAATTTCTCAAAATAATTTTAAATTCTGAATTATAATACTGAGAAATCTTGTATCTATATTTTTAGCGAATAAGATATTACCCTTCAAATTGGCTGATAAACTATCTCGCATAGATCAGCTACAGACTGATAGTCTTCACATGCCTAAAATTAACACTTAACACTTTCACTACCAATATTTTTCTGAGAAAAAATAAAATAGGTACCTTAATACATCAGCTACAACACAAATATCCATAATATGCTGCAAAAATAAAATAATAAATCCCCAGGGGGTGAAGATATCAGTGGGACATGTGTCCCATTATTATTTTTTAGTAGTGCACATGTCCTAGTTGTATACCTAATTGCCAGTGTTTCTAAGGAATATCAGTGTGACATGCACTAATATTAATACAACGCATATTTATGACATAGAGTCATTTGAAACTGCCCGCGTGACATATATGTCCAGGTGGAAGCGAAAGGGTTAATCTCCATGCCATTAACTTGTTGGGGCTTCGAAATAAACCAGGAAAATCGTACCATTGCAAGTAGTAAGTGTTATGTTGTGCCATTGCAGACTAACAGGTGGTCGTCGAAAGTTGAAACTGCCACCCCTTGAAGGTGTTCCAGAGTCGACTGCCGATGGGTCAAAGGCACCAGTTGCTGACCACACTTCTCCCTCATTCCCCTTGGCGATGGGAGGCACGAGAACCCTGGCCGCACACTGGGGAGGCTTTCCAACCTGCGGAGGGAAATCGTACTTCTGGATGGATACATGCTCAGCCATCTTAGATCATAGAACCTGCAGGACAAGATAAGAACATTTATAATTAGCGACAAAGGGCGAGTATTGAAAAAAAAAATAATGATCAAAATTTGACCCACTTCTCAAAAACAGAATAAATATATATACAGAAAACAGTAAAGAAGGATTAATAAACGAAAACTAATCAAGCAACTATGGCATCTAAAAAATTAAAATTGAAAGCCAGCCCCCACAATCCTTAATTTGATTTCTAAATTCCCTTGAAATTTCACAGCACTCTGTGATCCTGAGCAAAGACCCATTATTTATTAAAACATTCATAAACTATTTATTTTTATTATCCATTCAGGGATCTGTTAAATGAAAATCTTCTTTGAGTATACGTTCAAAAATATAATGGTCGGCATAATCAATCATACCACATAAACATGATGGAGTTTTAGAATTATTAAAACAAAGAAAGTACGCTATAAATGGACCACTTACTGTGACTAAATGAACCAAATATTTATTAATAGTCAATAGCTCAAGATCATTAGTCGGAACGAAATCCTTGACTCTTTTTCTAGTTTCGGTGTCCCGCCAACTAACTAAGTTTCCATTTATCTAATAGGACCCGTTTTATATTTTTCTTAAGAAAAGAATAAAAACAGGAATTTCAAAACCATTGCCAATTTTTATTTTCTAATTTTACGAAGTGGTACGCCTTCTCATTGCCTGGGTCACCTGCATGAGCTGTCACCAAAGAAAAACCGACGTTACCCCTAGATGAGGAGAGTTCTTCATCTATTTTTAAAATGAAGTTTGATTTAGATTTGGAACTACTCAAATCCGGAATAGACGAAAGACTGTCTGAGTAAATATTAATTTTTAAACCATTTTTCATGGAGCAGCAAACAGCAAAATGAATTGCAGAAAACTCAGCCTGTAAAACGGTATTATACGATTTCATTTTGAAATTTTGTACCGGGGATAAACTACAGGGCGTCCGAGAACTGTTGGACACATTTAAAAAAATTAATTAAAAGAAACTAATAATGTTACAACCACGTTTTCTTTAAATGAAGGGTAATTTAAATAGTTTTTCAGATAGGTGCGCACAGTTATGGTGGTCAAGGAGTTCATAAATTACTGGAAATCTCCAATTTCTTTACAGCCATTATCTGCGAAAATATTAAATCTAGAAGAAAATTAAAAGCATGTATTCGTAGGGAATTTACCTTTTTAAATTTGTTAATTCACATATAGTGTGAAAACTGAAGAGGTTTCGAGATATTCAAGAAAAACTGAAAAAAGAAATCAGAAAACGCGCATCTAAATGCACATCTAAAACGCCCAGCTAAGGCGTTGCCCTCGTCATCTGACCGAGTTTCCATATTACGATGTCCTTCTGAAAATATCCCTAGTGTTGCCTCAAAACGGGGCGTTAATATAACTAAACTAAAAGTACTTGGATTATTGGAAGTTTTGTTGTTTTCTCCTTGGTGAATTCACCACTCCAGATTCTAGCGCCATAAAGCAGTGAGCTATTACAGAAAAATACCATATTTTCAAAAGGGTTGGATGAGGGACCCAAATCGGAGCCAGGCACCTTTTCAAAATGGGACAGTGATAGAAAAGTTATTAATTTTAATTTCTGGCAGAGCTAGATTTAGAAAAGGCAGTTGGTTTGTGCCTAAACGTCAATATTTAATTTCAAATATTTCAATTTTTAAAATCCAAATAAGTTTAGACATGTACGCAAATTCTTTCAATCATTTCAGTAGCCAAAGACAGTAGATTTATGTCTTGTTATTTATAACATTTTGTTTCAATTTTGGAATCATTATTAAAATGTTAAACTTATTAAAAACACGCATAAATTGGAGGAAAAGACTAAGATGTCAAGAGTTAAAAGAGAAGTGTTGAAAATCCAATTCCTACTGAATCAATCGAATAGTTCAAACAAATCGAATTTATTATTTAGGTAAACGTGACTTAAGTTATACTATAACACAAAATACTAAGAAGTTAAGAATTACAAGAGTTCAAATTATATGATAAGATAAGAAATATTGAAAGTCAAGTTTCTACTGAATGAATCGAATAATTGAAACAAATCGAATTTATCACTTAGGTAGACGTGACTTATACTGTACTATAACAAAAAAGACTAAGAAGTTACGAGTTAACCCGAGAGGACGCGGAAGGGGGTTTCTGACATCCCACACCACGTAAAATGTGAAAAATACTGACTTCCCTTGAAATGAAATGAGTCAAATCTATGTTATCTGCCTTTAAGGTCACATTCAACAAACGGAACGTTTTTTTAAGAAAATTTCTATTATTTTTTATTGGAATTCACCATAAAGGATATGAAACAAACTCTTGGTTTCTTTGTTCAATTGAATGATTGTATTTATGGACAAAACAATAATGATGTATCGTTAAAAGAAGGAATCATTATTATGACTCGATAATTACAATATGTCATAAATAAATCATTTATAAGAAGGTTTAAATATTTTTATATTTGGTCGTTACAGTGTTACAAACAAATTTACAGATAAACAGACAAAAACGTAAGAAACACGTAGTTCTGGTCCGCGCCGTAGATTTTTCGTGAAAACGTCTGGATAAAATCATAAAAGGAGTGTATCGTATTAATATGTAATTTAATTATCAGTCTCTTTAATACAATATTTACACGGAGTAGTATAATAGTTACAGAATAGATAAATCACAAGCTACCGCAGACCCTTTCTACATGGGAGAAACGTGTGATTTATCTATTCTGTAACCATTATACTATTGTGTGTAAATATTGTATTACAGAGATTGATAATTTAATTGCGTATCAATACGAAACACTTGTTTTATGATTTTATCCCGAGGTTTTCAGGAAAAATAAACGCCGTGAACCCGAACTGCGCCTTTATTATGTATTATTTAGAGTAGCTATTGATGGCGCCATCTGTTGACAATATATAAAACTACATTTCGCGTACGCACAGTAAGACATTATTTACTACAAATGTTCATATTTCTGGTAATATTGAAATTTTTGAATTCCAATTTTAATACAATGCTTCTTTGACGTATTGTCAAATATTCGGTAAGTTTCGTACAATTTGAAAGAAAACTCTGCACGTTATAATGAAAAAACATGCGGAGTTCGAAGTTTTCAATTTATTACCGATTTTTATTTATATTCTTATAAATATTTTTATTGTATCAATTTGTGTCCTAGTAATGCTCCTCAAGCTCTTTAAAATGACCCCAGAATCAAGCTCCTAGCTAGTTAAACGCGTTTCCACGCTACACTTATCTATAACCTTAAATAAAGCTAATTCATAACAATCACGCGCATGCGTCTACACTGGTACGATGACGTCACAGTCAAAACAATTTCTATGCGACAAACTCTTACAGATATGATATATCCGTTGTGGGGTCAATCATTCTTTACGCATTATTACTCTCGTAGTTATTAGCATTTCAAATCTGACGATATTTTGTCACGCAAGAAAGTTAGACCGACTATCACTGTAACGAGCGGAAAGACATTTTCGCGTCAAAATGCCGAACGGACGAGTTGAAACAGGACCTGCCTTTCCTCGGTCAGTGAATCTTGTTCATATCGATGTTGATCCCCTCATTCTATAATTCGAAATAGATTTTTTTTATTGTACACACACACAATTCATAGCATAATTTTATATTGTAGGTTTACTGTCAACTAAAGGAAACAAAAATCAATCATCTAAATTGTCAATTTCTATTAAATTTGGACGAAATCCGTTTTGGAAAATCAGACAATCGAAGTGCATGCGAAACGATAATTCAAAAACATAATAATTTGGAAAGAAGAAATTTGGCGTTTAGTTTCATCAATGGAAATGCAGTTTTTTATTAAATGTGGACTAAATCCCTCCACAATTTGACTGTCTGTCAATCTGTCTGTTTCTACGTATGCTAAAACGACAATTCAAAGCGCATAAAGCCAGATATATTAATATCAGTGTGTTATATTAACACCCAAATCTGTAGTACAGTAACGAAAATTGTTGATATGTGTCAAATTTTGGACAGAATTTATCAAAAGATAGAATAGCTGCCTGTTTCTTTGCTCGTATATATAAGAAAATGATTATTCAAACACCTAACAAGTTAGATAAATGAAATTTGGTATGTGGTGTTGACACTAAAACTGTACATCTAAATCAAGGTTTGTATTCATTCATTCAATAGGATGACGTCCAAAATGAATACGCGATTCTCTTTACTATATGAAGAGGCTAAATAAATAAACTAAAGGAGATTCGAACTTCTAGTCCGAAACATCGTAACGTGATAATTAGTTAGGCTTCATTCGTATCTCTGTATTATTTAAAAAAATACTCTTCATTATGCAGAGTGTTTTAGAAACCATTAACAAAATGAAAGGGCAATTCAGGCATACGATAGGAATCCGAATTTGCATAGAAACGTAAATGCATCTAGGGAAGGCGGATGGCATTTAAAATAATATATAACACAAGGACGACGAAGAAGAATCCGTTTAGAATATATCATTTAAGAGCAATACTGATACAGTAGATGATTAAAGATTTTTACAGTTGCACTGACACACGCAGTACATCGACACTGCATGAAATGCCGTTCCTTCTAGAAAATGCCAGGTTTATCTAGAGCACATCCTGCTGCCTCAAAGATTCTTCCTAGTAAGTCTTCCATCGATTTAATAGTTGTTTCGTACGAGAGGCCTTCTTAAAAAAAACCTTGAGAGAAAATCTGTGAAGGATAAATCTGTTGATCGTGGTGGTCATATGATTGTTGTACCAGTTTGCAAGAAAGGTAGCCTGCAGATATGATCGAACTTGTCTGTTGAAATGTGCGGGGGCTCCGTTGCGCTGAAACACGGAGAAGCACAGACACAGGAACAACATTCAGCATTTCTGGCAGACCGCGGGATTGCTTCACAGGTGTAACGTGCTAGCGACTTCAGTTGGCGATTGAGCATCTATGTTCTTATGTGATTTTGAATTCTTATCGGATGCCTGAATTGCCTCCTTTAATATTGGGAACATTTTTTGAAACACCCTGTATAGCAACGGTATTATGCACACAAAAAATGTATTCAATATCGTCAAACCAGCATGTGCATATATCCAATAGCCAAAACAACAAAAATTATTGTTGTAAAATATACTTAATAATTTTTTTTTAAAATATTTTAAATTAGTGAAAAATGTTACGGAAATAAAACCGATATCACTCAAAGGATATATGTTTTTTTGTAATTTTGGAGTGGTATAATAAAGGTTTTGTGCAATATTATTCTCTGAAGTTATAGAGGAAAATCATTAAAATTGTCATTAATTTTTAATTAAATATCTAATTAAAATTTTAAAACCCTTCCTTATTAAGGACCTACCACCCATTAAGTAACTATGTGCCAAATATGATTGCTCTAGGTTCACGGTCAACATTGTCGAGCGTTTTGAATGATAATTGCATCTTGCATATCGCATGTATCAATTTGCAGTAACCAGCCTGTAAATATGATGCTTGGAAAACACCCCTTTTTGTATAAGTTGAAAGGAGTAAACTCAAACTGTTTAAACTTCGGATGACCAGGTGAAAATGTGAAACATGAAGGCAATTTGGGGTCATTCAGGGACCACATTGTTAAACAACAGGTTTTTATTTACCACATCAAATAAAACCCTAAACTTAGCTTTTAAAATAATTTAATAATATATATAAGAGTTGCAGCCATAGAAAAAAATAGAAAATGTAATATAGTTGCAAAAAATACTTCAAAAATAAAATAATTATTAATTCACATTAGAATTAGGAAGTCGAATACAAAATGTCAAATGGAACTAAATTAATCTTTTTGTTTATTACACTCATGACGTGTTGTTATGATATTGACATGATTTCCGCAAACAAATCGATTGGACTTGTCATATTTCTTGGTAGTTTTTTTCGAGTGTTTCAGAACACTCAACGCACCGGCAAATTAAAATGTAATGTTTTCATGTATTTATTTTTTATGGGATAAGAGATTTCTTCAGAATTTCTAATAAATTAGAGTAAAACTCAGCTAAAGAAATACTGAAAGCACTACATTTTTAAAAAAATTAAATATTCGGCAGAAACTAGAGTTAAGTTCGTTTTATGACCCCACTTGGTCACCCGAAAGTTTATTTACTTATTTATTTGTCCACGCCGGCACAGCCTACCCAGAGGACAACGCAAAATTTTGATTGTTAAAGGGATAGGAGGGCAAAGCTCTCTTAAAGAGAGAGATTATCAAACATCATAACTGGCCTACTCCCTTAGAGAAAATTATGTTCCATAAAAGGCTGTTTCTTATACAGGACAATTTGACTGGAAGTAATGATACGCGGACTTGAATCAACTTTCCTTCCTCGTATACGAAGTTCATAGAAAGAAAATATTGTCATCGCCAAAGAGCCGGACGTCGAAATTTTGATGAATCTCCATGGTTTGGCATTCTCTGGGCCTGAAGAAAGCATTTTGGAATTATGTCTGATTGTCTTCAAACAGGATAACTCAAAAATGCAAAGAGATAGACGAAAGAAATTTGTCATGCAGTCATGACAATAACACTGTAGATACGTACCTGTCGAATTTCTCACGAAATACTTCAACAGGAATTCTGTCAATGCGTCTCTGAATCCGTCAATGCGTCCGTCTGAATGTGAACATGATAATGCCATAACGCGAGGAGCTTGATAGATGGAATTTGCATATGATCTTATCAACAAAATTTTAGATGCGTGTGAAATTCTTTTCACGCATGCATTACCGGATTGATTATCTGTAGGTCTCTCCCTTCCTAGGCATGCGAACGCCATTTTTCAAAAATGTAACAAGCTATATTAAATAATTTTAGTGTGTTATCTTAACACAAAAATTGTATATCAGTATCAATTTTTTAGAGAAATTGATCAAATCGTAGACTCTTTGTTTGCCCGCGTGTACGTAAATACACTAAATCAAAAACACTACTAAAATATAAACTAAAAACATGCTATATTGCAGAAGTATACGAGAAAGTTGAGAAGATAATAACACTTCTGCTGGTGTGTGCGTTTCTTGCTGATAATAATGATGATGGCTGAAGATGATAATGCAGTGGCTGATAAGTTATTTCTAAATGAATCTTCTTTTTAAAAATACTTCTGCTGGTCGCATAGTTGCTTTTTTTTTCCTCCGTGCATTAATGATCGCGAGTTCCATTATTTTTTATTCACTGTAATTCAAATGTTAAGTTTGTTGTTACCAAAACGTCGCCCTTAATTTAATTTTATTCTTTGGCTACAAAAACACCCTGGCGATTAATTGCTGCTCTACTTCATTATCTCAACCTATGAAATATAAATAAATGAAGCCGTCCAATTTCTAAAAAGATGCATTTCAACTTAATGACCTAATAGCAAATAGTTTTGTTTGCTAAAGGGTGTAAACATCAGCCTTAAATCATACTCGATTATTTATTTTTAAGTATACTCATATTAGATAACCACAAAAAATGTGCATAGGTTAATTTCCTTAGTGTATACAATTTTATCAGCTAATCACGAAGATAGCATTTCAGGGTTTCTTAGATAATGCAAATGGTGGTATTATCGATACACTGGAAGAAAATTCTGTCTGTCAGGTACATAGATACTTATGTACCCGACAGAAAGTCTCTATATGACGGAATTTATTCGAAATTTAATACACATCTGCTGTTTTAATATTAAGGTCACAAACTATTTCTATTTCTCTGGCTCTTTATGTTTTTAAATTATCTTAATCACATATGCAGGTTGTCCCAGAAGGTCAGGAAGGTTGCATCAGGCACGGGGACATGGGGCGGCGTTCCGTCCCAGAAGGTGGAACAAGCGTTTATTTCCTTAAATATTGATCTTAGACATATACTTCCAATGACAAAGTTTCGTCAAATAAGGTAAGAATTTGTATGAAAATACTTTTATATCTAAGGGGATTGATAATAAAAAGTTACAAAAGTTAATTTTTATTAGGCCCCTTAGAGCAAAGATGCCAGCTAATAAAATCTTTCTCCTAAATTCATCTATTCACATACAAAGTTGCACGCTTCTATCTGCAACACTTACAGATATAGAAGAAGACAAATTTATTAACTTAGACCACTTTTCCATATCTCTCACTGCTGTTTATCCAGTCTTTCGACGTACATTTTAGGGATAATATACATATTTTTAAAAAATGATTTAAAGGGCGAAATAAGGAAATAACAATGCATTTTTATATTCTTGTTAAACTAGTCAAATAATACATTAATTAAAGAATTTACAAAAATAGTTCATATTGTGAGCCTTCAAAAAATATTCACTGTGACATATCAGCAGTGCTTTAAAAATATTACTAGAATACAACTGAAATACAATTTTTCAAAAATATCTTTAACTTCAAATAGTTCAAACTTGTAGTTGTAAATATCTGAATTGTATTTTAGATAATTACGGTACTTTCTTTTCGGTAAGTTCGGTTTTAAAAAGAGAAATCGAATATGTAGGAACCAGCCAAGTTCCCGTTGAGGCAACATGAAAGTGGATCTGAGACCTAAAAATAGGCATGGCAAAAAAAGAAAATCAAGTTCTCGAAGGCGAACCATGTGTGATTTTGAATGGGGTAAAAAAAGAAAATTATTTGGTTTTTAGCGCAAAACAGGAGCATCCGAAATTCCAGTTCCGGCTAAGTTCTAAGACAGAAAGAATAGCTATAGCTATTTGCCTTCGTCCATTATGTCACTCAGTTCTACGCAATGAGCGAATTTTAGTGATTTCCAAAAATAGATGGTGTGCAGTCCAATCCTGTGTCTGTCTTACTTTTTCACCCATTTTGTGTCTTCTTTTCTCGTTTTTATCTTTTATCATTAATAATCGAACTCTTAGAGTGGAGAAGTAAGCAAAAAATGATAAAAACAAAAAAAAAAGAATTTTTAAAATAATATTACTGAGTTCTAAAACTCTGCAGACCTAAAGGACGAGTCGACACTGCTTTTAGGTAAAACTTAATAATACGCACAACAAAAAGAGTAAATAATTCAGTATTCTGGTTCAATATTAGGCTATTTTCTTGTTATACCTTAAATTTTCAGTTTCTCAAGTTGTCCTTCCATTATTTATCAAGTCGATAGTTGCAACTATCTGAAAATGAAAATGGTTATGTGTCATTGCCAATTTACTTTCAATCCGTGATGATTGATTCATATACTACTTGACAAATATTTACATTTCGCTGTTTTTCTGTGTTGAATAAATTTTCATTTCTGCAATAAACTTCTCCATATAAATTTGTGAGCAGCCCTTTTATATATAAAAATTATCGTATCTCTGCAAGTTTTGCAGACAGAATCGTGGAACTTAGTTTATGCATACATGAGTGTAAGAGAAACATTTCACTCATTGAAACTTTTGCTCTATCGGGCTCGTATAAAAATTTAATTTTCTTAAATTTTTATTTTTAGCTTCCACATAAGCCAAAAGGGTTTCACTCGAATTCTTACCTTATTTGATGAAACTTTGTAATTGGAAGTATATGTCTAAAATCAATATTTAAGGAAACAAAGATTTGTTTCGTCTTTTTGGGAAGCCCTGTATAGTCAGACAGTCTCCCAAATGACGGATTTAGTTCAAAATTTAATACAGATATGCTATTTTAATGTTAAGCTCACAAACTATTTGTATTTCTCTGGCTCTTTACGTTTCTCAATTATAATAAACACATATATACGCGACAACAGTCTCCCATATGACGAATTTGGTTCAAAATTTAACACATATCTGCTTTTTCAATGTTGTCACAAAATATTTGTATTTCTCTGGCTTTTTACGTTTTCGAATTATCATATTCACATATAAGGTAGGAGGCCCAAATATCGCCCACTTTCCTGATAATGCCTACCACGGTTTCTTCTTGATTTGTAGTGGTATATGTTGGCGACTACCGGAATTATAAAGCTTCCTCCTTTAACAGTTGTTTGAAGAAGCCGTTTGAACCTGCGTTATTTTCTTTTCTCTGGGAATTTTTGAAGATTTTCGTGTTAGGTTAATTAAAAACCATGTTTAATCACTTTTAGTATAATCAGTAAAGTTCAAGTCAATATGTTATACCATTTGAGGCAGTGATTGTGACTTTAATTGGATACATTTTGCTGTAGTTTATTTTTTGGTTTGCGATCCGATTTCGAAGAGGGATTAGAGGGTTAGGCTGTTCCCAATATAGCCCACTTGAATTTTCCCATTATCGTCCACTTGATTATTCCCATTATCGCTCTAGCCTTTTGAGAGGCAAAATATTTTTTTTAAAAATTACATTTAAAAAATACATGGTTAATGTCCTATAACCTGATAATGCTCTTAAGTTCTTTTTTTATTTTGTTGTTTTATTTCGGGGAAAAGTGTTAAAAGAACACTTTAATTATATTCCTAAAAGTGCAGAAAAAACCTGTCTTGCATTACTTTCAATTTTGTTGTGCCTTAATATTCATGCTTTGAAAAGAAAATACGAACATAAAATAAGTTTCAATTTATTTCAATCTATTTTAAGTGATGTTAGAAACACATAGTGGGCGATATTAGAAACATATAGTGGGCGATATTAGAAACACTGTTCTCAGTAGGAAAAATTCCGCGGTAGCACAAAAAAAATTCTTGGTGTTTGTGGTAAACTCATGTGTTTGTGATGTAATTAAGAATTTTTTCGATATCTGTTCAGATAATAGATTAGAATAATTTTTAGACAAATTGCACGTGAATTTGTCCTCTGATTAAAATAATGGCTTAAAGGGGTTTTTGGGCCCCCTAACTTTTTCTCGACAGTCACTTTCCTACTGGACGGATTTGGTTCGAAATTTAATACAGATTTGCAATTTAGTGTTAAGGTCAAATACTAATTATATTTCTCTGAGTCTTTACGTTTTTGAATTATCGTATTCACATAAATAGGAGAAAGTGGGTATAACCGTGTAGCTCCTGTTCGAAGGCCTGTTGGAGCTAATCTATTCGACATAGAGCTTATAAAATTTAATTAAAATATTCATTGTTTATGAATTTACATTGTATTTTTCCAGAAAATTCATAGTTTCATTACTTTTCATCAATGATTTTTTTAAATAAAAATTGTCAAACTACCTGGTATTACCCCACTGGTTTGGTAAAACCGGGTACACATGTTAACGTTTTGGGAAATTCGGAATATTCAGTGGAAAATTACAAATATTTTTGTTTTATATGACAATTAAAGAATATTATTTTCAAAGTTCTGATTTAAAGTAGTTATCTTCTTCCTCCGCGCCACTGCAGCTGTTATGCGCACAGCTAAGAATGTTTTTACATTGGATAAACTTTTCTTCTTTACTTAAATTAGAAAATACGTCGTTAGAATATACACAATCAACGTCTCATGTATTTTTATCGTCTTAATGAGAAGAATCAACAATACTGACTGTCCTGGTCTTACGCCACTTGAAGTACCCGGTTTTACGATGAGTGCAGAGGTTATAGAAAACATTATAGAACCGCCCAATTATTGGAGTAAATCATTATTGTTTGATATGGTATGAATTCTTAGTAAACGTATTATAATCTGAAATAAATATATTTTTTATAACTTTGATGATTTTTAAGTAAGGACAGTTTAAAATCAAACTAACGTTAGGGAGTTAATGTCTTAAAACAGACAAACATTCACAGACTCCGTGAATTTAACAGCAACAACACGCCACTATAACTTTTCCTTTTTCTTGAATAGTAGAGTTTAATTCAGTATCTGTCTGCTAGATAGGAAAAACAATAGCGCCAGAATCAAGGGTACCCGGATTTACCCCACTCTCCCCTACCCGATAGACAGTCTGCCATAGGATAGATTTGGGTAAAAATTGAATATAGATCTGCAATTTTAATATTGAAATAAAATATTAATTATATTTTTCTGGTTTTTTAAGTTTCTCAATTATCCTAATCATATATATACACAACAGACAGTGTCCTAAAAGAAGTATTGGGCGCAAAATTTAATATAGGTATGCTATTTTAAAGTTAAGGTCACATAGGGGAAACTTGACCCTACTTTTACTTTTTCTTATATTTCTCGAATATTTGAAATCATAAAAGGATTTGCTTTTAAGAATGAAAAATGTACTTATAATAAAAGATATCTCATTTAATCACTAAATAAATATATTCCAAGAAATAGCCTTGGGTCAAGTATCCCTAACCTTAGGGATACCCCAGGCAGCAAAGACTGATCGGTAAATAGTTGGCCAAGCGCCGCCTTGATTGGTAAATGATCGGCATATTTCAAATGAATGGTTTTAAGATCGCCCCGAGGTCGCGCTGCGACCTTCCCTTATCAGAAGTATAGCAAAAGGTCGGAAACGCGTCGCGAGCGATGGGATTCTTTTTTAGATGATTGGTTATTGGTCGGCAAGGCAAATGTAGAATCGTCTCATAGATGGCGCTGTGAAGAAACGTTGGACTTTTGTTTTTCTTTTCAATAATTTTTTTTTTCTACCGGCTACAGGCGACTCTCCAGCTCTTTGTTCTTTGCAATAACATCGTCGGTAAGTAAATACTTTACTTTATATATTTATTTGTGTATAATTTCATTACTAATATGACTTTATAATATTTCTAAATACTAATTTAGCAGATATATTCGATACTGAAATTTGAACTAAATTGTTTGTTTTATGTTATTCATGAAAGAAAATATGTGATAAAAAAACAATATCCCTTTTTTTCGATTAAAGAATGAATTTAGTGAAATTAAAATTTTTAATTACTTTTAAGTTATCCACAACCTGGCTAGAAGTGTGGTTATGAATCGGAATAATTTAGTGTGCTGTTTAAGTTTTGTTACCTTACAAATGATGTCAAATATGATTTAAGATCAACTTAAATTAATATTTTAAATAATATCGATACGTAATGTGTAACTGTGTTTTCATGTATGCGGAATTTTATTATTTTGCCATTGAACTTCATATTATTCGTATTCAGAATTATATCCTGATTATTTTGACACATGTCCTGTGTTTTTAAAGTAGTTAGTTTTCATTTTATTTCATATTTTCATTTTCTCAACTATCATGGTGGCCATTAACCAACATGGTGGCTCTGAGATAGCATCAGCGCATTTTCATAATCCTTTGTAATCCATGTTTATCATTTTTGAATCGTGTCCTAAACATGATTATTTTTAATCTAGACATCGTCATGTTTTATTTCATACTAGGGGGTTACACCCCCTACTCGCTCCGCTCGTCAACCCCCAAGAATCAAGTTGTGATTCTTCTGAGATTAATTACTACGTGATCCCAGCTCGCTCGCCATACATTTAGGACTGTCTGCTAGTAATAGGAAATTATAATTACATTAATTACTAAAAGTAACTTTAAATTATTTGAAATAGATTAAACTTCTAAAATTTTTTCAGCAATTACTAATAAACTAAATCATAAAATTTCTAAAATTAAAGTTTCCTGGTAGCATATATATATATATATATATAATATGTAAATGTTTGAAAGAAATTTGAATGCTAAAATGTATAATTATTAAATGTTTACAAATATAAATTATTTACATCAATCAGAAATTGGCCATTTAAAACTTCTTGGCACACAAAATTCATTATTTCTTCAAGTTTCATTAGCCCTAACTTTATTCCAATGAAATTCTAAATTTCCACTCTTCTCAAAGAATTGTTGCTGAAAAAGCTTCGCCACTTGTATACACACTCACTGCAATAATTATTTAGCCAAGAAAGTTTTAACTTTTATCTCTGGGTAGTTATTTATACGTTAAAACCTCAGAAAATTTGAGTTACGAAAGATTATTTAGCCTATTTCACAAACTTTGAGCTTAAAAAGCACAGTTTAACGTGACAAGTGGCTTTCAACATGTTCAGATTCACTATTCAAAATTAAAAACCATAATAAATATTTATTTTCACCTTTTCAAAATCAACAAAAGAGCCTTTTTTGAAATTTTAAAAAAATTCTAAAATTCTTTCTTTTTACACCAAAATTTTTAAACATGCTCTTTTTTCACTGATATGTTTGTTGATCAAATAAGCTTTGCCACATGAAATGAGGTGATGTGTATTATAATATATATATATATATGTATTTTAAATTAAACCATCTATCCTTTAAAATTCTATAATTATATCATACTTTGCATTTTCCCAATTTCTGCTAATATCAACTACAATTGTTTATTTTTAAATGTGGCTTATAATTGTTTTTCTTGCGTATATTTTCAGTGCAAGAATTTTGGGTCTGTTGGAGGCTCAACAATAAACAATGTAGTTCGCCGTATACTGGAGCCAAACCCATTAAGCATGCAGTACAACTGGAGGAGAATGGAGGACTGAAACTTGCTTTTTCAAGATTCAGCAATATTTGTAAAATGCTCATGGGTATGTATATATTTTTTACCAAATTGTTGTTTAATACTCTATTTTAGGTTTGGGTTTTATAAATTTTAAGAATTTTCTTTAAATACTTATAAATAATCATACTAAGCTTTGACATTCTGACGAAAACCAAATTGCATAAAAGTAAACTTAATAGTTTCCTCTTTAAAGTATTATTTGTATTAAATTTTTCTCTAAAAATTAAGAAAGTAATTTATTTATTGCAGGGGTGATTGTGTTCCGGTATTATACTGGAAATCCGGTATTTTCTGATCTGTGCATAATCAATGAGTACATATCCCTAATCACCCCTGTTATTGTTTGCATGTAATTTCTTACAAAAACTAAGTATAAAATGTGAATTTGACCAAGCAGATCAGTTCAATTTTATTTGCCGTTCTAGTTTTTTTTTTTCTTTTCCCACTTTTCTAGATGGGATTCTGTCTATTATTCGTATATATGGAAAAGTATAAAACATGGGGTTAATAAAAGAAAAATGTTTTTTATTCTAGTGGAGAGAAAATGGAGACAGGAACTGGAAAATTATCTGCTCGCCACGGAAAAAGATGAACATGCAGATAAAATAAAAATTGCAATCCTTCTCAATCTACTTGGAAGCGAAGTACTAGAAATATTCAACACATTCAAATTTGAGCCTCCTGAAAGTCAAAAAAATTATTCTGAGGTTCTAAAGAAATTTGAAGACCACGGCAGAATGCTACGTAACACAGCTGAAGACACTAGCGTCAACATGCGAATTTGAGGAGCAAGAAAATGGACTGATTCACGACCGCATCGTCCTATGAATTAGGGACAATGGATTAAAAGAACGTCTTCTTCGTGAATCAAGTCTGGGACTTGAAAAGGCTATTGGAATAGTCCGTGCAGCTGAAACGAGTCGAGAACAGCTCCGCAGCATGAAAGAAGAAACGGCATTGACAGTAAACAGTGTCAAGAGAAATAGAAGTCAGAATCAACCGAAACAGTCGTCACAAGAGTACGAATGCAAAAAGTGTGGGCGGAAGCACAAGCCTCACGAGTGTCCAGCATATGGAAAGGTGTGTGCTAAATGTAATAAGAAAAAAATGTTTCCAGAACTCAAAGAACATTCATGAAATGAAGGTTCCAGAAATGAACTGGAAATTTACATCGATTCTGTTACAGAATAGGTACAGGAAAATGAACTAAATAGTGACTATGAATAAGAATGTTGAAATAATAAGTGGAACATGGTATAAAAGTATTACATTAAATGTAAACAATAAGTATTTTGAAATTGATCTTAAACTTGATACTGGTGCTGAAGTAAATATTTTGCCATTGTATGTTTTGAATATTGTTAAGGTTAAACCAAAGCTTAGTGAAACTAATCTATCTTTAACTGCATACAGCAATTTTAAATTGCAGCCAAAAGGTACTATCATAATTAATTGCTCCACTAGTAAAATATTCCTTTGCAGTTCTATGTTGTAAATGTTCAATCCAAACCAATATTAGGGTTAAAAGGTTGTTTGGAGTTAAAATTAACAGAAAGAATTGATGCTATAGAATGTAGTAAAATAAGTAAAAATGAGCTAATTAAGCAATATAAAGATGTATTTATAGGGACAGGTGAATTTCCAGATGAACTATATCACATTACTTTGAAGGATAATGCAATACCTGTAATTCACCCACCAAGGCGAGTTCCTCAGGCTTTACAGCCTAAATTAAAAGAAACTTTAGATAAATTAGAAAAAGAAAAAATTGTGTCAAAAGTAAATAAACCTACTGATTGGGTACAAAGTTTGGTTATTGTAGAAAAAACAAATGGAAATCTGAGATAATGTTTAGACCCTAGGGACCTAAATAAAGTAATTAAGTGTGAACATTATCAAATTCCTTCTGCAGATGATATTATTAATAGATTAGAAGGTAAAAAAATATTTTCTGTAGTAGATTTAAAAAATGGTTTTTGGCATGTTCCACTAGATGAAGTTAGCTCTGAAATTTGCACATTTAATATACCATTTGGAAGAAAATTCAATAAAATGCCATTTGGTATAGCATCTGCACCTGAAATTTTTCAGAAAAGAAATCAAAAGCTTTTTGGGAATATTGAGGGTGTAGAGATTTATTTTGATGACATTATTGTTGCAGGAAATGATGAAGCCTCGCATGATGCAATCATGTCGAAGGTTCTCGAAAGAGCTAAATCTGTAAATATAAAGTTTAATCCAGATAAACTACAATACAGGGTAACAGAAGTTAAGTATGTTGGCCAAATTATATCTAAATCAGGAATAAAACCTGACCCAGATCATATAAAGGCAATTGTTGAGATGCCAACACCAAAACACAATGTATCTAAAGTTGATACCCAATGTATCTAAAGTTACTGCTCCATTAAGAGAAATCATTCATGAAAATGTAGATTTTAATTGGGGAAAGGAACAAGAAATGTAATTTGAAAACATTAAAGAATTGTTAACTAAAACTCCAATTTTAAAAGTTTTTAGTGCTAATGATGAAATAGTGTTACAATGTGATAGTTCAAAAGATGGGCTGGGATCTTGTCTAATCCAAAAAGGACAACCTGTGTCATTTGTTTCACGCAGTTTAACAAAAAGTGAAAAAAAAAAAAAAATTATGCACGGATTGAGAAAGAATTATTGGCAATAGTTTTTTCGTTTGAGAAATATAATTTTGTATATGGACGTAAAGTGATTGTACAAAGTGACCATAGACCCCTAATGGCAATTGTTAAGAAACCTATGCATAAAATATCTTCTGGAATGCAAAGAATGATTTTAAAATTATTGAAGTATGATTTTGAAATTAATTATGTACTAGGTACTCAAATGTTTCTCGCTGATACTCTATCACGTGATTCCCTGTTAATGAAACTGTAAATGATGATCCTGAAATGTTAAATATTGTGCATGCTATTTCAAAACATTTACCCATGAGTAAAAAGAGAATAATGCTATTTAACAGGGAAACTGAATTAGATACGGAATTGCAAATAGTCGTAAAGTATATTTAAGAGGGATGGCCTAAATCTTATAAAAAAAGTAGATAATAGTGTAAAATTGTATTATAAAGTTAAAAATGATCTTTACATTAATGAAGGGCTGTTATTTATGAATGAAAAATTAATTGTTCCTTATAGTTTGAGAAGAGATATGCTACAACTAATACATGAAGCTCATTTTGGGATAGAAAAATGTAAGAGAAGGGCTAGAGAAATAATGTATTGGCCAGGGATGAACTCTGATATAGAAAATGAAGTTTCACAGTTTGGGATGTGTGAGAAATTTAAAAAAGCTAATAGTAAGCCATTAAAACCTCACACAGTTCCTTTTAGACCTTTCGAAAAGATAGGAGTTGATATAATGTACTTTGGTAATGTTAGTTATTTAATTGTAATGGATTATTATTCAAAATGGATGGAAATTATTGAACTTGCAAATAAATGTGCAGACGAGGTAATAACTAAACTTAAATCAATTTTTTCTAGATTTGGTGTACCTAATACTGTAATTTCTGATAATATTCCATTTAATAGCTACATTTATAAGAAATTTGCAAATGATTGGGATTTTAATTATGCTTTTATTAGTCCTCACTATTCTCCAAGTAACGGGATGGTAGAAAGAGCTGTTGGTATTGCAAAAGGTATTATGAGAAAGGCAAATGAAGATAGAAAAGATTATTTTGTGGGATTGATGGAATATAGAAATACCCCAATATCGGGTCTGAATCTATCTCCTGCTCAAATTATGTTTAATCGTAGGTTAAAAACAAAGTTGCCAATATCCAACAAATTACTAAATGCTGAATTGTTTAATAATATTAGAGAAAAATTAATTATGAGGCAAAACATTCAGAAATTCTATTATAACAAAACTGCTCACCCATTATCTGAGCTTAAGCAAAAAGAAAATGTTCGGATACTGAATTTTAAAAACAAAACATGGGAACCTGCTGTAATAGTCTCTAAACATAAGTTGCATCCTAGGTCCTATCATGTCAAAGACCAGTTTGGTAAAATTCTAAGACGTAATAGAAAGCATAAAAGAAAATCAAATACACCCTTTAACATAGAAACAGATCCTAATGATGAAATAATAAATACTTCCCAATCTGATTCAGAAGTAACTTTAAATTCCCAAACTTTTAACAGGTCAGATTGCAATGTGCAAAGAAGAAGTCACCGTGTTCGTAAACCACCATCTTACTTGAGTGACTATGTTGTATATTTAATAACTTAAAAGGGGGGATGTCATAATAATTGTAATTGTAATTGAAGTTGTGTGTATCGTGTTAACTGTGTATTGTATATATTATTCCTGTTGTGTCGTTGATGTACTTGTGTTGCTGATGTGTCTTCTCGTATCATGAAATAAACTAAAATTGAATGGAACTGATTATGCTTCTTGCTTGATAGTGTTCTGAAGAGCACTCAACATATACCAGCAATGACAGGGGGCACATCCCATCGAATAGTCATCTCTACAAATCTTGGAAAATAAAATTATCCTGTATAAATAAATATGTGAAATTTTTCTATCTTGCCAATAAATGTTTTTTTATAAAATCTTGTTCTTTTTTATTATTTGTAATTTAGTCGTTCTAGTTATCAGGATTATATTCATGGCCGGACTTTTTAATAGTCAAATAAAGTGAATTTATTGATGAACATAGTAATTGAAAAACATTGATGTTTCCTTAATGAATAAATCAAGAGACAGTGTGAATGGGAGTAAAGAATCAAAGTGATCAAGCAATGTGTAAAGCACAAAAGTGAAACTGCTGTAGTAATTTTTTATAGGTTGAGATATAAATGAAGGAGCAAATAAACTGAAAATTCATATTTATTTCAATAAGAAAGCAATATTGGCATAATTAATATTACAACAGCACTGTAAATAGATTTATAGTTACTGATTGTACGTATACATATTACTTTATTATAAATTGAGGAAGAAATTTTCTAAAAATGTATTATATCTGGGAATTCTGCACACCTTTCAATAGTTAATGTTTTGTATATCAAAAATTTTAAAGTTAATTAAATTTATTATTTGAGGTGAAATAATTTTCATAGGTTGTTATTTACTCGACTAATTTTTCAATTTAAAGACTGGTTCTTTTATAAATTGATGAAATAAAAATATTTAATGCTGTATTTCTTCAATAAATTAAGAAGATATAATTAACAGGAATGATATAAAAATAGTATAAAGTTTATACCTCTTTTTATAGGTTGAAACATAAATAAAAGTAATTTCTTTTTCAATAAAAGGAGCAATATTAGCATTTATAATACTAGAACTGTGAACAGATTCAGAGTTACTGATTATAATATATAAATAAATTTATATATTATTACTGATTATATGTATATTTATATATTATTACTGATTATAATATATTTATAAATTGTGAGCAGGTTTTAAAAAATCCTGTTAGCTTCAGCCCACTCTTCAATTTATTGTTTTATTTGTTAAAATTATTTGTGTAGTTATACAATAATTGTAAATTAAATTCCTTAGCAGATGTTTACACACGTTATTTATCACTAATATTAGAAGCTTTGTTAAAATTCCTACTTTTGGTTAGTAGAAAAAAACTATTACAAGACATATTCCACATAATATAAAGGAAATGTCTGTTTCAATGAACTTTTCTTGTCTATTGATTAAATCACTTGTAATGCGTAATTATTAAACTTGAGTGAAAAAAAGTAAAGCGAGAACCTCGGATTAAAATGGTTGAATTTAGGTCGGTCACTGGTTGATTTGAGCTCGCCCCATTATCGCCCTATAATCGGTAATCGTCGGAAATGCATCGGCCAAAGCTCGTAAAACCGTTTGGGGCGATTTCTTCCCGGCCATTGGCCAATGCAAAGCGGTGGTGCATGCCCACCTACTAGGCGGCGTCGCGAAAGATGTCGCCCCAACAATGTGAACGTCGGCGGGCGATGTTTGGCCGTTGCTTGGCCGATGATGTTTTGCTGCCTGGGACATGATCATAAGCTAGGGATGTTAAACCCGATAGTTATTGGTATTTGACCCTACATGCAAAGAGTGCTTAAATTCTTTTGATTATTTGTATGTACGCGAAATTCAGATACTAGGTTAAAACTACTGAATTGAAAAAAGCTCTTCATTATCAAATAATATTAATGAAACTAGTAATAAAAATGAAATAATATGGCTACTATAAAACGCAGTCGTCACTAATAAAATCTAGTTAGGTGCGGCGTATAGAGTTCGCCAGTGGGTTTATATTCATAAGAAAAATAAACTCTCACAAAGACCGGCAGTCAGCCGCGTCATTAACCTGTAATTAACATTCCCCCTACATACTTTGATTGTCTCCATCGTCATTGAAGGAGTCAGTTTTGTCTGTGTAAGCGCTTAAAACGCTTTGTGGCTCACACCATACACCACCTAACTGTCATGAATCGGCAAAATGTATCCCTCCAGAACAGTATGCGGCCATTTTGGAAGGATTAAACAAGGAAGAGCCACCTGAGGATGAATCCAATGCCTCAGATCACGACGAAGCAGAAGTGTCTGAATACAGTGAACATGACACCGATTCGGAGATTGATGTGGAGGACAATCCTGATCATGAAGTGGGCAGTGACTCAAATTTGGATGCAAATGGAGTACCAGGTGAGGAAGAATTTTTTTAAAAAAATCTACAAATGAAGAAAGGTAAAGGAAAAAAATGTATATGAACTCACTGAGTTGTATAAATGGAAAAAAACCTATTAGGGGCAACTTCACGAAAACACCTAAAATGAATCTATTCGAAACAATTCTTCCTTCTAGTAAAAACTGTGAGGATTTGCAAAATGTAATCTCTGCACTTCAAAAAATTATAACTCAAGAATTGATCGACGGAATACTCAAATATACGAACATGCACATCCAAAATAAAACAGTTTCACTAGAGCCCGAAGGGCGTTCGAAACGAAGCAAAAATGAAACGTCTAAAGAAGAAATATTTGCTTTCATCGAAATTTTATTTTTACTTGGACAGAAAAAATTGTCGGAAGTGAACCTCGAACAAGCTTGAGCAAATGAGGGTACTGGAATTGAAATGACTCTCTGACCAGGTTTAAATTTCTATTGATTTCAATAAGATTTGACCGCAAATGGACTCGGAAAACCCGAAAAGAAACTGATAAATTAGCGCCTATTAGAGAAATTTTCGAGCCATTCCGTAAAAATAATGGAAATTATTTTTCACCTGGGGATCAACTCACTATCGATGAAAAGCTCGAGCTTTTTTGCGGTCGGTGTTCTTTTATCCAGTATATCCCAAATAAGCCCGCGAAATATGACATTAAGATAATTGCCATAGTCTATGCTCGAGTGTTTTATACGTTGGACATGGAAATTTATCGTGGTAAACAGCCAGCTTGGCCATACAAAGGTTCTAAAGCCGGAACCAAAGAAAATATCGTTATAGGCAGGTTCATCGTTATACACAGGTTTCACTGTAGTATTTAAAAAAATTCTTAATAAAAATTCCATAGTGAAATTTTTAAAATTTCTAATTATTCATAATTATTGATGACAAACTGCAGTATACGGCGATGACAGATTACTAGTCGTGTTAAGCTGGACATTTGCGAGCGTTCCGTTCCACACCATTTGGAGCAAGTTGTTCTAAGATCCGATGAGAATTTGCGCGGTGTCGTCGAAATGTTTGGATTTTCATCAAGTCGCGTTTCCCATTCGGCGCACTGTGCCATAAAACTGGAATGCGATCGTGGGGAAAAGGGAGCAAGCCTATCTCACAAAAGCAAAAATCAAAAAATTGTGGAGGGAGAGTGAAGCTCTCTCGGGAAAGCGGGAGGAGGAGTAAGCACGATAGCCCCGGGAGATTTCAGTGGCTGATTGTGTGGTTGGTATGGAGCATCCATGCAAACACAGCACCTAAGTAGATGGGCTAAAAACTGGAACTGTTTGGTGAGACGCGTTCGAAATGGTGAGGAATATGCATATTTTGTCAAATTAAGGAGTAATAATTATTTTATTGTGGTACAAACACGAAAAATGCCTTATAAAATAATGTTAATTCTACTCCAAAGAGATTCTAATTAAAACTAATGGATAAGCTTCCGTAATTTTTCTTTTAGTTTATTTCTCTTATAAGTTACATTTTTATAATTTATTTTCTTTATTCCTTAAGTTATTTTGAGAGTAGAAGTTTAAAAAGTCCTCGATTTACCCTATGAAAGGTAAAAAAATGTTTAGATGAATACTGAATCTTACTTGGCATACGCAAATGTCATAACTGTAATAAAGGTACATACACAGTGAGTGAACTGTAAAAAATATAATTCTAGAACATTATTATTATTTAAGTATCGGTTTGAAATACTGAAAAGCTAATATACTATTTAATTTGAATGAAAAGGGGCCAGCTTAAATTAATTACTAGGATTAAAAGCAGTTGAAACCATTGAATGAAAATAAGAAATATATTGTGTTCTATTAATTGATTGCATTTTGGTAGAAATAAAAATACTTACAAATTTGTCTTTAACCATGGAAATGCTTTCGTAGACATCATAAAGAATGGTTTTCTTTTTCAAATATATAAAGTTAAATATTTCCATGAATTCAGAACAAAATATCCCAATCAGCATTTCATCGAACTCAAAAACACTAGTAAAAATTTATCATGTTGTTAACAGTATATTGTAATTAAAACAACATAAAGTATTGTTAAAACAGTGCAATAATAAACCGTTATAACAGAAAACAGATGAAACAACAGAGCATAGTGAGAAAAATTATTTCCGATGCTTGTCATTGTTTAACCTGCACCTTCTGTTGAATCCCATTCAACAAATCTAAAAAAAATTAAGGCCTCCCAGTTACTTTCTTGTATTTTTAATTGATTCATAAAAATATATGCTGTTTACAATCTAGGAACGGTCTCCAGATTTCTATCAACAAGAAAGATGCCACTTATTTGAATAAATTCTGAATTCTATCACTCATGTTGCATTTTTACGAATGTACAATCTGAGATTGTGATTTGTAATTAAAGAAAAAATCATGCGTTTGGATATAAATATTGTTTGCATTTATTTATAACTTTTAACTACCCTTCTTTGAAACATAAAATTCAAGTTATCAAATATTAAGTGCTAAGCGTTAGTATGCGATCTAAAAGTCTCATCTAACATTCATTTAATTGCTCTCCAAGGAGATAAATTTCAATAATATTATGTCTTTAAGCAGAAAAAGTCTTTAAATAAAGCATGAATACAGATGGTCAAAGACGTTAATTCTGAGCGAATGAAGAATAATTTAATAAGAATTATAAATTTAAAATATTTATCATAAAAGTTAATTTTCGTAATGAATCGTTCTACATAGATCGAATACCTAAAATGTTATAATTTTTTCCGACATCTACAGTTAGCCTATAGCCTATAAAGAATTTCGTAATATTTCTGATGGAAACTGTTTACTTTAAAATATTTTTTCGCTGGGCTAGAGGATTATCTTTATAGTTTCTGTTGTTATACTTTCAAGTTTCGCTTAAAATTTCTAATTCTTTTTACTCTTTTTTTATAAGAGTTTTTTAAATATATTTTTATCTGCGTATCTAAACTCCCACATATTGTGCATTTGAGAAATAATTATTGTTGTGATGGTGCTGCCATTTACTTCCTGCGACGAGATATATTTAAAAACTCAAAATGACCGACAGATGGCATAATCAGCTACACAGTTTTTCGAATTTAAAATCAGTTTAAAAATTTGATATCTTAATAAGTAGGGAGGAAAGTGCACTTAAATGAAATACTTATAAATAATTTATAACGGAATATAAGTAAATGCCTTTGGTGCTAAAGAACTTATAAAAATATCTTCTAATATCATCTCTATTACGAAAAAAATCTCAGCCTTAAACAAACAAAAAATTTTATGCCACAATATAAATAACAACCTTCCATATATTATCATCTATCGAAATTTCCATAAACAGTCTATAAAATTTAGATAAATAACTTTCAGTTGGTATCTTCGGTCCTATATGAACAAACCTGGAATAAACTTCTTGAAATATCTCAACGTAAGTTAAGTTTATTGAAGACGGAAATTTTGCAAGGATAATTAAAAACAATAATATAGTTTTCGAATTCCTTAAAAAAATAAAATAGATACAATAGAAACCTATGATTTTCAAGATATCTTCACAAGCATCCCATTAGATAAATTACAAGAAGTTTAATGAATTATTTCCACGACCTAAAAGACTTACTAATCATCCCAGTAACATTCCGGAAAGATCCTACAAATTACTGTATTTACAATAACTTTATTTTCCACGGGGAAAATATCTTCCAGCAAATTAAAGTCATCAGGGACCAGCTATTCCTCTCTATTTCCCAATCTTTTTCAACTTTTTAAAGGACTTATATTTTAAATTTAAATTCATCATCCAGATTCATTAATGACCTCATTATTTTCATGCAACTAATAATAATCTCTATCAAAATAACCTCAAATAAATCAAAACAAGTAACTATCAAGATCAAGAAATTTTCTAGGATTGAATTATTGATTGCCAAAATTCTTTAAAAATAGATATTTATGAGAAACGAAACGAGTTTAAATTTAATGTCAATGGGTATATTTTTGGAATTCTAACATCTCTACTAATATTTACAAAAGCACTATCATTAATCAACTCATAAGAATCAAAAAAACATGCAACGATAAAAATTCAATCAAGAAACAAATTCAGCGCCTTAGAAATAACCCCTTAATAGTAATAAAATTCCTACCTCTTTCTACGAATCTTTAATTAATGGCATTAAAATGTAAGTAAAAGATTGCATATTAGAGCTATGCTGGCGCAATTTTAATACTGTGGCAGGGTCTTTCAAGCCAGACAGTTCTAATATGAGTACCTAGAAAATGCATCTTTCGGTCGTTTGTTAATGGAATTCAAATTAAAATATTATTTGACACTTACCTTTTTCTCCTTAATTCTTCTAAATTATTGACGATATAATAATTTTTAATTTTCAAAACTTCAGCTCTATTTGCAATACCATCTACCCAGAAGAACTCAAACTAATTAAAACAGGCAACAATCAATCTCCAGCGATATTTCTTGATTTATGCTTAGACCACAAACACGAGTTAAATATTGACAATCACGACAAGAGAAACGAATTCAAATTCAACGTCAATAAACTTATTTTTTTGGAATTCTAATATCTCATATAAAATCTACAAAAACAAAATTATCAATCAACTTATAAGAATCAACAAAATTTGCAATAACACTAATTCTGCCAAAAAGCAAATCATGCACTTAAGAAATAGCCTCAACATTAATAAAACTCCCTCCTCACTTTACGAACCTCTTATTAATGGTTTTGAGATGCAATTAAAGGATTGCTTATCAGAGAGATGTCGACGCGAAGTATAATCTTCGCAACAGGGTCACTAAAATCGATAATGCCTGATATTTTACCTCGAAAACGCATCTTTTAGACATTTTTCACTGGTTTTTAATATTTTACTGATTTCTTTCACTATTTCTCTACGCTTTCTATCGTTTTCGCTCTTCCATTTAATATTCATCGTTCACAACATACTACACTCCCCTAGCAACAGCAAAAGTTAAGCGCGGAAACTGTTACTTGACACCCTGTTCACACCCCTTCAATGTCACTTTGTACCGTGACTCTCCGCAAACACTGCCACAACAACATCCGTCCTTCTGATACGTAAAATATTTATTCTTATCTTTCTCTAATGTTATCACACCGTACTTTTGTTTTAATTATTCAAAACTCCTCTCTCTGTTTTGGTTTGGCATTAGGGATGAAAATTAGTGTTTTAGGCTTTACGGCGTAACTGATTGCAAGAAAATATCAAACTTTTTATATTTTAACAATTCACAATAACTTCATCCCCTGAAGAAACGTTATTGTGCTTTAATTGCGTTTCTCATTTTACGTTCTATACTCTTTCATTTTACGATTTATACTCTATCTACCACAGCTCTTTTGGACGTTTAGCTCGTTTTTTTAGCGCATTCATTGTGTATGTGATATATTTATATATTTTTCCATCTGTTGCTATTCGCATTTTTGTCTTTACTCGGATATACTTTCAATTCGTTTTTTCATATCTTTTCGAATTTGATATGAAAGTTTGTTATTTTATTATATTTTAATGTTTTTCTATCCTTTCACCAGCTTTCTATCCTTTTTCCAGCTGAAGCAGGAGGTGTTTTCACTTCCTGCTTCAGCTGGATGTGGATGAGAGGTCCTGTGATAAATTTGGCCATGAATTCTGAAGCAATACGCTCCTCTCCCTGTAGACGGTACAATCTGTGCACCCATTGAAACACTGGTACTACCTTATGTTATTTTTGAAATGCACTGATAATTCATCGGAGCCATCCATCAATCCTTTCATTTCCACTGGATAAACTGAAGCCTGCTCAATTATATTTCCATTATGACAACAATGAGTGTAAATTCCTCTGGTATTCTTTTCATCCCGGAAATACAACCCTCCGCATTTCAGACAGAGATTGTCCATTTCTCCACAGTTGTGTTCTTCAGTTCAGAACAGTTCTAGCTGCATAAAAAGTTTGTGTCTGATGGTGATTTTGTCCTTCAATAATATTTAGACGGCGTTCTCTTGCATGTTGCAGTATGGCTGACAATCGGCTATTTCTTTGTTCGTCTGTTCCTTCGGCTCTTCTCTCCTGGCCACGTTGTGCCATTATTGCCAATCGTCTATTTCTTTGTTCTTCTGTTTCTTCGGCTCTTCTGTCCTGGCCACGTTGTGCTATAGTTGACAAACGGCGGCTTCTTTCTTCTTCAGTTTCAACAACTCTCCTTTCACGTTTTCTAATTGCCTCCCGTCTACTGCCAGCATCCCTTGTAATTCCTCTTTTTCTTTTAGGCATCGGAAAAAGCGAGAATTGAACAAAGCAAAAATAGTAACTTCCAAATATCAGCTTAAAATAGAAGCTTCCACAAATATTTAAACTTTACCAAATCAATGAATAATGATTAAAATCACTAACATAACTAATCTATATCTTTCGGCACATAACTTTACAGAAATAATACCCCCTTTTAATTTCGTTAAAATGATTTTGTTGGACGTTATATCACGGGATTAAAAAAAGAATTTATACACTTTCAACAATACATTTTTTTATTTCTGTCAGCGTCACTTTTTTTATTGTTGTTGTAACAATGTTCCTTAAAGTAAACGACTTCAACAATAAAATAAATTTTGAATTGCGCTGTAACAATGAAAAGTATTGTTATAAAGTATCCGAAACAATGAAAAGCTTTGTTGTCAATTAGTTTTTAATTAATATCTTTTCCACTAATTAAAATTTCGGAATATAAATGGCCGAAACGGCTTCCCTGGATTATTCCCCATCTTTTGGTACTTTCACCGCGCTTATCCGTTCGGCGGTTCGTGAGAAGATAGAAGGACATACATACATACATACATACGCTTGTTTACCTTCGAATTTTAATAGAGTAGACTAGCTGTATGGCCCGGCGTTGCACGGGCAATCTTGAATAATGGGATATTCCCGGCGGAGAGAAGTGAGATCACGTGAGGCCTTGGGATCCATATTTTTTCATATGCCCGGCTCCGTTTTTTTCCAACAAATATTGTCACTTACTTTCCCCAACAAAATATTCTTTCAAATAAAGTCTTTTTATTACTAATTTTCATATGCCAGCCTCCAGTTTATTTTTTATTGTCGATATATTTTTATTTTCGCTGTCGGTTAAGTTTTTATTGTCGCTAACGTAAACGTTACGTTCCTCCAAACATTTCCTTTGAATCCTATATTGTTTAATTAAAATTTTTAAATCCAACATTTTAATTACCTTGTAGTTAATAACCCAGCGTTTCTCGGAATCCACATTTTTTCATATGCCCGTCTCTGTTTTTTCCCTACAAATATTATCACTAAGCTTCCCCAAAAAACGTAAATCTGTTTTGAATCCTCTTTTGTTGGAATAAAACTTTCAGTTCTAGCCTTTTTACTACCTTAAAGCAGTTTGGTTTGAATGAAAACGCGAGAATTATAATGCTTATAAATTAAAACAGATGAGCATGATATTTGTTTTGCAAAAGAAAAAATAAAACAAATTAAAACAGAAACGATAAACAATTTAAAAGTACACCAAACTTATAAATTAAACACCAGAAACATATATTTTCGTCTTGCCCGTAATTGAATAATAATGAAAAAAACCGGATAAAAATGAATTAATATTTTCCCTCAACAAACGTAAATGTTTCGAAACACCGTACGTCAAAAAAAGAAAGAAAAATGCAGGAAAACGATTTTTGTCCATTGTTAATAAATCCAAACACAGAAGCTCGCTCAAAAAAAATACCAACTTCCGTTAAAGAAATAAAAAAAATGCAACACCTAATGTGAAAACTAATAATAGGGGAAAAAAGAAACCGCCGTGAATGAATTCACCATGCTGCCAATAGATGGTAGCACGTCAATTTAATCATTTTGACGTTTTTAATTATTTTAATTAATATCTTTTTAACTTTCCTTGGATTATTTTCCATCTTTTGGTTCTTACGGCTAGTTTCAGGATTCAGTGGTTCGTGAGAAGGACATACATACATACGTCTGTTGATGTTCGAATTTTAATAGGATACTAGCTGCATGACCCGGCGTTGCACGGGCAATCTTGAATAATGGGATATTCCCGAGCGGAGAGAAGTGAGATCACGTGAGTCCTTCGGATCCATATTTTTTCATATGCCCGGCTCCGTTTTTTTCAACAAATATTGTCACTTACTTTCTCCAAGAAATGTAAATATTCTTTCAAATCTAGTCTTTTTATTACTAATTTTCATATGCCCGCCTCCGATTTATTTTTTTTACATATATTGTCGCTAACGTAAACGTTACGTTCCCCCCAAAACGTATTCTCTTTTCTTTGTTCTTCTGTTTCTACGGCTCTTCTCTGCTGGCTACGTTGTCCCATTACTGCCAATCGTCTATTTCTTTGTTCTTCTGTTTCCTCGACTCTTCTCTCCTGCCCACATTGTGCCATGTCTGACAATCGGCTATTTCTTTATTCTTCTGTTTCTTCCGCTCTTCTGTCCTGGCCACGTTGTGCCATAGTTGCAATCGGCGGCTTCTTTCTTCTTCAGTTTCAACCACTCTCCTTTCACGTTTTCTAATTGCCTCCCGTCTACTGGCAACATCCCCTGTAATTCCTCTTTTTCTTTTAGGCATCGGAAAAAGCGAGAATTGAACAAAGCAAAAATAGTAACTTCCAAATATCAGCTTAAAATAGAAGCTTCTATAAATATTTAAACTTGATCAAATCAATGAATAATGATTAAAATCACTAACATAACTAATCTACATCTTTCGGCACATAACTTTACAGAAACAAAACACCCCTTTTAATTTCGTTAAAATGATTTTGTTGGACGTTATATCACGGGATAAAAAAAAGAATTTATACACTTTCAACAATACATTTTTTTTATTTCTGTCAGCGTCACTTTTTTATTGTTGTTGTAACAATGTTCTTTAAAGTAAACGACTTCAACAATAAAATGTATTTTGAATTGCACTGTAACAATGAAAAGTATTGTTATAAAGTATCCGAAACAATGAAAAGCATTGTTGTCAATTAGTTTTTAATTAATATCTTTTTCACTAATTAAAATTTCGAAATTTAAATGGCCGAAACGGCTTCCCTGGATTATTCCCCATCTTTTGGTACTTTCCGCGCGCTTCTCCGTTCGGCGGTTCGTGAGAAGATAGGAGGACATACATACATACATACATACATACGTTTGTTTACCTTCGAATTTTAATAGAGTAGATATATATAGTTAAATATTTTAAATAATCAAAACATTTGTTATATTTTAAATATTTACAAATATTAATCTAGAAATTGAAATTAAAATCAAATTACCTTATCAATAATCATGCAAATGAAATACAAAAGATAGTTTGATTAACGACTATTACACTATGAAAAAAGATAACCTAGAAATGGAATTCCAACAATCAAATGGTGATCAGCCTTGGGAACTGATTTGTCGCATTAATCTAGATTTGTGGCCCCAACCCTCTGCGAAAGCCAGTTGTTGGAAAAACGAAAAAAATAGGGGAATAGATCCTAAAATCTTTCAAGATAAGGAACGAGAAAGTATATAACTTATAACATACCAATTCAATAGTTATAATTATTGTTATGTCTTGAGCATTATCCTAAAGACAGTTCCGTATTTATAGTGAAAATATTATTTATAGTGAAAATATTTAAGCTTATAATACTATAATAAAACACTATGAAAATATTAAATTTAAATTAAATTTAACCTTTTATAATAATATATATTTTTTGGAAATGTACATAAAAATAAATAAATGAATATATGATTCAATCTTATTCTTAGTATAGCGGCGCCATCTACCTGTGAAGTGATTTACTAAAATCTTTGTTAATTACATTATATATGATCACATCAAAAATAAATCTAAAAGACTTTTAATTGAATGTTAAATATTTCTTATTAACATAAGCATACTTGAAATTTCTAGGATACCCATATCTTATCGCATTTTCAAGAAATTTATCAATATGAGACTTCTGTTTTAATCTGTCTGTGACTAAAATAGTTCTTCTATGAATATAATTTAAGACGATATTTCTATAAATTTGAAGACTAATGTTGCTATTACAAAAAGGTAACTTGTTTATATTGAACTGAAAAGTGTTTCTTTTATCACAAATCTCAGTGCTTAATTTATTATCAACTATTTTTATTTCAAGATCTGGAAAATCTGCATAAGAAAAGCCTACATGAGTTTTTAGTCATATCAAATATTTTGGATAAAAGTCAATTTATGGTGTGAATGAAATAAACCGATACTGTTCAATGAAACGTTGATAAAAAATTGAAATCTTCTAATCATTTACTTTAAGTTTTCATTTTGTGCCTCGATTCATATAATTCATAGATGCCATGCACTTTTGCCATAACTGGCCTGTAAAGGAAACACATCTCTAATTTCAATATTCACACTTCTATAGACATATTGAAGAGCTAGAAAAAAGTTAGTAATTTGCTGTTGCATAATTTAGGGAACTTATTGGTTCATCAATTTATATACGCTGCGTTCGCACTTTCTTTCTTGAAGAAAATTTAAACGCCAAGCCCATTTTCTTAATTCCGTTTCCTTTCCATTTCCTTATTCTCTTTTTCTTCAGTTGCATAGAATTTTTTTATTACAGTACAACTTAGTTCCTCAACATTTTATTAATTTCTTTCCTAAACACTTTTTAGTCCTTTTTAGAAATGTAATTTAAGTTACAGAAAGAGATCAGACGTATCTATTATAACTTTAAAAGAAATATTTTTTTAAAAATAGATGAAATTGGTTTTCAAACGATAATAGCGTAGAAAAAAATCCAATTCATCTCATAAATTGTTATTATTTTGTTCTTCATGGTATTCATACAACGGGGACAGCA
>BGPR01008946.1:0-13646 GCA_013235015.1 Araneus ventricosus | reverse complement strand
AATTATATCATTTATTTCAAAAACAAATTATATCATTTATTTCAAAATATTTACCAAATTATATCATTTATTTCAAAATATTTACCAAATTATATTTATTTATTATTTATCAAACAAATTTAATTATTTTATCTGTTTCAAAATTTTTTTCATCTTGCCTGGGGTTAGGCTGTATAGTCGTATCTAATGATGCCAAAATAAAATTGAAAATTTGCTGGTAAGTTAATTCGGTAAATAAAGGGTTAAAATGTCAATTTTTATCTTCGGGGAAAGGAATTACTAATAGACTTTCTGTAGCTATACGTTCAAGCGTCAATTAAAATTGCAACTATATATTTAAACTGTATTTATAAGAGATTTTAAAATATAATTTTTATCTGTTTATCTAAACTCACACATATTGTGCATTTGAAAAATAATTAGCGCTGTATTGGTGCTGCCATCTGTTGCCTTCCACGAGATATATTAAATAACACAAAACTTTCTTTATTTCTTTTAATTGCTTTCACATACAAGTCCGTATTTTCACAAAATAAACTTATAACACACAGAAAGAAGGCATACCACCTTCAATAAAAAAAAGTTTAATGTAGTGCTTACTGCTCTTAATTTTTTGATTTCAATACCACCTCCTGTTTTCATAATTTGTCATTTTATAACAGAAGTTTATCAGAATTTTCTATTATCACTTCAGTTTCTTCTATTCTAGCATTTTATCTTGATGCAATTTTTACATTTAAATTTAGCGTAATAAAGTCGGCATAAATACTATTGTTCAAAATTATCTAGAAAAATATATTTAAAATAATTGGGAAAGCCACAGGACGAATGCTTAATTCTCAACCAAATTTATCGATTTTTATTTCATATGAAAACTCATAATTCCCAGATACTTCATCTATGGTCACCTGCCGCCCCGCCCGGGGATTTCGGGGCGATTGGGCGTAATATAACTGTGACACCCCCCCCCCCCCCCATTCTCGGAAAACTGGAAAAATTTCGCCAATTCATTCCGCCACTGACCAAGTATAGCTTCGGGTAATTAATATAATACCTTTACTTCTGGTTTCTAATGCGATTAGTTAGCTTTATTAGAGTCAGATTTCAAAAATGAATTTTCTGTTTCTTCCGCTTTTCAAATTTTATTTTCATATTTAAAAGAAACCGCAATTATCCCTCTGCAGACTCATCCAAGCAGAAGCACACACATACACACATTCTTTTGTTCAAATAAAATATCAAAAATTAGATTACTTTAACATTCTTAGGGAAAAATTTGAAATTCACTCTTTCAGTCTGAAATAAAATTTTGCAAAAAATATCGATTAAAAAATATACGAGATGTAAAATATTAATTTCAATGCTTTTACTCTCCTTCGTGATTATTCATTATAGCTACCATCTCTAATTCATGTGGATATTTGACAAAAGAGTCGATTGCTAGTTAAAATCTACACATTTCAGAACTAATCTAATGTAAAGGTTATTCCACCCAATCTATAGTTTACAAATTTTTGGAATCAAATAATTTCAGCAGCCCTAAACATTTCAAATAATGTTTAGGGCTGCAGAATGTTAATATTGTTAACCAATGTAACAAACCAGATATAATCATATTAATACAGTGTTGCCGCATGATATTATGAGGTCATGTATATACGCTTTTTCATCGAGAAAACTCTTTTCAATCATAAAATTCGGCATTTTGAAAATGTTGACGACTGTTATTGTGAAACACCGAGAGTTGTGATATTCGCTATCAATTATTGATTTAAAAGTTATTTTTTAAAATTCTTCTACTTAACTGGTGGTATTATATTTATTTACTTGTTGTTGCTTTTGAATAAATGTACTTTCAGGTCCAATTTTGCCATGGCTCTACGTTGGATCCGGAAGAGATTGTAAGTTTTTCAGAATTTCTAAAATTTTGATTGTAAAGTCTATTTTCAATTAGATAAATGTTTGTTTTAACTAAATGAAACCATATGAATACTATATTTGATAATTTTAAACCTCTCCTTCATTTCATATATTATGTATTATATATTCGTGCTTCATCTATCTTCATATCTTAATATACTGTCGTTTCAGATCATCTATATTATATAAAACGCTTATGCGTGGCGCAAAAAGGAACTTTATTTCATTCTTCCCGTTGGCAACGATCAGCTTGTTTACCAATCTCAACCTTGAGGCCGAACATTCCGCTAACCGGTTGAGCTAATCGAAAATTTGTTCCTTTTTTCGAATTTATTGATTTCAAATGAGTTTTTTGCGAACTGTTGAATACAAGTTGTGTAGAAGAGAGCAGCTTGCAAGGGAATCTCTGGCTTTTATATCTACCTATCTATATATATATAAAACTCTTATGTGGATGCAAAATCGGAACGAATTTGATACTCGCAAGTTTGGAGAATTGTTTACTTTTGAATCGGCGGAACTCTTGAATTGGTTTGAAGTCGGGAACAATGAAATTTTTTTCAGTTAGATCTTTTAAATTAAATAAGTTTGAGTCATACGGTTTCGATTAGACAAATGAATGAATGTGTGCTTAATACTGAATTTCCTTTTTAGCTAAAAGTTTCTGAAAAATTGGTTTATTCATCTCTCGACAGCTCAAATTTTCTGAGTTTCATCTATCCAGGGAAAAAGAGTGTACCTTCCTTCACTTAATAATAATTGGAGTGAGTGTGTTTAAAAGTGCGGAAGCATCATTTCGCTTAAAAAATTTCATGTTTAAGATTTTGCTGGAAATAACGATGTTTGAAAATTTTGAAAAAGGCTATCTAATCAATTTTAAAATGCGAAAGGTAAATAATTATTATGGGTTTTAATTTTGAATAGTTAATATGAACATGTTTCAAGCCACTATTTTCTTTAAACTGTCCTTTTTTAGCTAAAAGGTTGCAAGATGGGTTACATCATTCTACGACAACTAGAATTTTCTGAGATTTAAAAAACAAATGACTACACTGAGAGAAACACTATATCTTTTTGACTAAATAATTATTGGAATAAGCATGTATACATCTGGGGAAACTTTTCTGAACTACATTCCATTGTATATAGGGCATATTCGAAATTTTGGTGGAAAGAGAAATGCTTTTAAATTTTTTTTGAGGAATAGGAAAAAGGCTGTCTTATCAGTTTTACACTTAAAATTTTGTTGGAATGAAGTTATGTTGAAATAAACGGTTGAAGAAATAGGCAAAAGTGTATGCCAAGAAGTTTTTAATGATTGATTTCTGATTGATGAAAATAATTTTGATTTTTAATCATCTTTGAATTGTAAATATTAACATTTAAATTTCTTTCTAACATTTACATAAATATATATACAGTCGACTCTCGTTTTTACGAACTCGTGGGGAACACTCAAATAGTTCGTAAAATCGGAAGTTCGCAAAATAGAAAAACACCAAATATGATATGAATACGTTCATTATTTATGTCTATTTTTATCAAACTGCCTCCTCTTCATATATGAAGCAGTATTTCAAGATTATTTACTACTACTATTATGAAATAAGGTTATACATGTATTTTTTAAGTATACAAGAAATAGTTGCAAATTTATGCCCAAAAAATAAATTTATTACACAGAAAAATACTCTGGCACAATCTCCCTCTCAACTTATGAGACTTCACAGATTGAGTAGTCCAGGTGAAAATGGTCAATAACAGAACAGAATCTTTTAACCAAAGCTCTCCGTTCCCCATTAAACACTGGTACCTGTTTGTTGAATAGGGATAGGCGGGCCGAGAAAGACGTCCGAACTTCATTCGCTAATTCAGAGGCCTTCCACCCACCTACCTTTAAAATCACTGATAAGCACATGGACCACCTGACGCTACTTGAACTTGTTGCTATGCCCCCTCCCTCCGAAAGAGGGTGGGGGGAAATAACACATTCTTAGAATGCACCTATTGTCTCAATGCACATGCTGAGAGTTTAATTGACGTTCGCACTGCGTTCCGATATTTAAAAAAAAATGCAGAAGTATGAAAACTGAGTTCGTGAAAAAGAGATTTTCATAATTTGTAGTTCGTAAATGTGAGCGAAAAATAACATTACGTCTATGGTAGTGTATTCGGGACCACTCGCTAGTTCGAAAAATCGAAAGAGTTCTTAAAAAGAGGTTCGTAAAAACGAACGTATACTGTATACATAAAAGAAGAGAAACATACGATTTATACTATATATATAAAAGAAGTGAAACATACGATTTATACTATATATATATATATATATCTGTATTACCAGAAGATTTTCATTGTAGAAACTGATGAAAAATTAATTTTAGGAGTTCATGCAATTTCAAATTACTTTTAGGAATTATTGTACTTATAATTTCCTAATACTAGCAGAAACACCTAATTGTATGGCAAGCGAGCGAAATGAGCTGGGATCACACAGTGATCCCGAAAGAATCACAACCTGATTCTTGGAGGCTGGCTGGGTGCAATATATATATATATAAAGATTTTACAGCAACTGTGCTAGGACACGCAGTGTCTTCATTGTAGCGAGTGAAGCGAGCACGGTTTGCATAGCAAACCTGGCAGAGCCTCCTAGTTATACCATATTAGACGTTTAGAGAAATGCGTATATGCAGAAATGGGGGGGGGGTTGAAGACTCGGCTAAACTAACTAAAATGAAAAGGCTCTGTGTTAAACAAACACAATTTATTGAATACACTAATTATATTTACAAAAAAATATTTACAGTTTAAAGGAAAGAAGTTCGAGGGGAATAATTGTATTTTAAAGATAGCAATTGCTTATTGATCTAGAACTAAAAGTATAAGTGAGGGAAAATGAAGAGTCGTTAGGCTTATGAAAATCAGTTACAAAGTCATCGCATAACCACACCCGTCTTCGGATTTTTGCTCCAGGCAGCGAAACAGGTTCTTTCGCTCTCGGCTGTGCATGGATAATGGTGATCCCCTTTTGTTTTGGAATGCACTTGGTTCAGTTTTCTCTTCATCTGTCCTGCGGCGGCGTTCGGGCCGTTACGGGCTGCCATCTGGGTGTGCGGTTTTAAATTAAATTTGCATAGGAGATAAAATAAGACGTGAATTCTCCTCTACAGCTCTGCCAGACTGACTGATTGACTGTCAGATTTAATGCTTGGTAGTTACTCTGGCCACTTGCACATCTTGATGAGGAGATATATGTGATTTTGGTTTCGGATTTGCCATCGGAGTTGTGGTGTTTGTTCTTCTTGACTGGATGTAATGAACAATTTTTCCAAGTTGTTCATCTGGTAATTTGTTATTCAAGCTAAGTTGTCTTTTCTCATCATGGGACAGAGACTTAGAATTAACTTCATTTGTTCTGGTCGAACTTTGTCTCTTCTTCTCGAGTACGACAGGGTTGGCGCAATCTGAAAGGTTTGCAACGAAAATTTGCATTGTCTACTTTTTGGGTTCATCTTCATCTTTGCAAATTTTACACCGTCTTCGGTGAATTTGAGTGGAGCTTTATCTAGAATGTCATACCCGATTACTGATTTTAACTTCAACTGGGCAGTTGGGTCTATATGCAATGCCAAGCAGTATTCTTCTTCGACCAAAATGAAATATTGTGTTGAAAAGATCCTCTCGTTCAGACACTTGATCCTCCAATTCCAGATAAGACAATTCTATTCTTTGACAGCTTCGAATGGTCAATATTTTTTGCTGGCGCCTTCTCGGATAAAACTTACTCAGCTACAGTATCTACTACGGCAGTGACAGGTTTTTCCAAGTATGATGATCCTTGTCTTCACTTATCCTTCGGAGGCGATGGAACACGCTCGTACAAGATTGCTTGTTTCTTCTACAGGGTTTTTAGTTTTCTTATACTTGGATGAACTTTAATGAGAATAATGAGGAGAGTTAGAATAATTTCTCCTTCGTGCCTGGTTTCCATCGAAGTTAGATTCTCCAGACCTATTCTCATGCCTTGGTTGTTTCTCAAATTTATTAAATCTTCCCTTATTTTCATTTCTTCCTCTAAAGGGGTTACCAAAGGTTTTTGGTTTTAAGGTCTTTCTCGCGTCTTCAAATTCTTCGAGCTTCTCCACCAGTTCATTTCTAGAAACTATGGCCATTCGTCCAGAAAACGTTCTTTGAATTCAATCGGTGCCCTCTTCTTCATTTGATCTATGATGACCAGATCTTTTAATTTATCGTAAGTATGTACCTTCAGTCCCTTTGTCCGACCGTTGAAATAAGTGTCGAGTTCGTCATAAAAGTCTATCGAGGTTTTTCTTGGGATTTCTGATGTGCGACAAATAGTTGGCAAAATTTTTCAGGGGTCAACTTGATTTTTTGTAGTAGGAGATTCTGAACATGTTCCTAGTCGTTTGCTTGTTATTCGGGCTATAGAGCTACTATGTGAGTAATTTCTAGTGGGAGTAAAACTAAAAGATGAGGAACCCAAAATTCTTTAGTGATGGCTATTCTGCTGGTCTGTCTCTCAAAGAACATCAAATAAAGACTGATGTCCTCTTTGGACTTGAACTTGTGAAGCAGTTTTTTTATGTCGTTGCCAGTTGATCGGGTATGTTCTGCTGTTCCTAAATTTAATTTAGCCTGCGTTTCTAGGTTGAGCCTTTCCAATTCGAGATTCTTTTCTTCAAGTTCTTGTATTCTTTTCTTTTCCTCAAGTTCTGCTACTGCGCCTTTTCTCTTCAAGCTCTTGTTCCTTCTCTTCAGGTTCTTGGGCTCTCTCTTCGCTGATACCATCGAGAAGAGCTTTGACGTCATCTTCATTGTACACAGGAATATTAAGAATTAGATCTTTCATCATTACTTTAGTCATACTTGCACTCCTAATTCTAATTTAGAAGCTAGAGAAATCAGATAATATTTTTTGGTTTTCAGTATGAAAGCCATTTTTGTGGGAGAAAAATTAAATGTTTGAGTATCGTAAACAAATTAACTGCGTGAAAATTTGCCTTATTAGATGTTAGTTTTAACTTTATAATTAAAGGCAATTAATAAATATATTAAAGGTTTTATTAATTTCTTCAACGAAACTAGCTTTCTTCTATTAAGATATATAAATAGACGTTATTGGTATGAACTTTTTAAAATACTTGAATATTTAAACTTTCTAAGAAAACAATTATAAATGATTCCCTTTTAATTTTATTCAGACATCATGCAGTATGAGATGATTCTTAGCTTTTATAATTATTTAACACATGACACACTATTTCATTTAAAATATCAAGGGACACTTCAAAAGGAGCAGTAAGATAAAAAATTTTATTCTCATCAAATAATATTTATTTTAAATAGTATCAAACACACGATGAGGCTTTATTTTATTTCAGAGAGAAAACATAGAACAAAACATACTGTCAGAAAAAGAGCATATGAAATTTTATTATTTTTTTATCAATGCGCTTCGAACAACTGCTAGAACCGCATATTAATTAGCCGTTTAGATTCGATAGACGAATAAAGTAAAACAATAATTGAAAAAGGAACTTTTGTTAACTGGAATAAATCTTATCAGCTGCTGCAGTTAATATATACACATAAATAATGAAGCAGTACTTTTCTCTCTGATTGCAGCGGCACACGTTGAAGAAGAGGCTTGATGAGAAGACTTAAATGGAGCATAGATGGAGAGTAAAGTTATGTCTAATGTATTTGTATTTGTTTGTTTAAGGGAAAAAAATTAACTTTATTAATCTTTAATTTTAACTTTTTAAATTTCCTTTATGTTTAAGGTCAAATCACGGAATACCCATTTTGTAGAAATGGGGAGTTAAAGACTCTGCAGTATGCTAAGGGTATGGAAACTAAAATGAAAAGGCCCTGCTTTAAACAAACACAATTTATTGAATCCACTAATTACATTTACAAAGAAAATATTTATATATTAAAGAAAAAAAAGTTAGAGGGAATCATTGCATTTTAAAGTTAGCAATTGCTTCTTGATCTAGAACTAAAGATATTAGAGAGGGAAAATGAACAGCCGTTAGGCTTAACAAAATCAGTTCCAAAGTCATCGCATAGCCACACCCGTCTTCGGATTTTTGTTCCAGGCAGCGAAACAGGTTCTTTGCTCTCGGCTGTGCAGGAAGAATGGAGATCCCCGTTTGTTCTGGAATGGACTTCGTTCGGTTTTCTCTTCATCTGTCCTTCGACGTGCTTCCATCTGAATGTGTGGTTTTAAATTAAATTCGCAGAGGAGATTATATAAGACGTGTATTCTCCTCTAAAAACATTCTTAGAGAAATGAATTAAAATTATTTTTTCAGCTTAAGTTAGGAAGAAAATTATTTGCCTGAAAGTTTGTTGCTATTATTTGACATCTCTTTCATTTTGATCTGATCGTTTAAAAAATCGCCAAGGGTAAAGAGATTGCAGTTCATCTCGTTAACCGAAATATTCATTTGAAAATACATTTAAATTCGATTGATATTTTTAAAAATTGTTTGTATGAATAGACAGATTTAATTCTAAGAGGAATGAGAACTGCTTGTCTGAAAAACTGAGCAGAACAAACATCGAAAATGCAAAATAAAATGCAATAAGTATCAAAACTCAACTATAAATAGCATAAAATGTGATTACAATTCTCAAAAAAATTGAATACAAATAAAAAACATACCTTTTATATCTGCACTATTAAAATTCGACGTGTATGTATGTCAGGCCAAAAGATGGGGATTAATTCAAGGAATCCATTTTGACCATTTAAATTCTGAAAGTTTAATTAGTAAAAAGATATTAATTAAAAACTATTTTACAACAATACTTTTCATTGTTGCGGGATAATTAACAAACCGTTTTCATTGTTTAAATAAATATTTAATTGCGTGTTTCTGTTTTACTGTGGAAAAAAAGCAACGATACAATATGGATCCCTCAACAATGCAACAATATGGATGGCGTTGTGTGCTGGGTTTGGTAATTGATACAAAGGAACGCTGAAATCAAAATCGATCAAATAGGAGTTTTACTAAAAAGGTTTTTTCCGTATGTAGTGTTTCCTGCTTCATGCGTTTATAAACAGGACAGCCTCAAATGAAAAAATATGGATCCCCAGCGACGTTGTTCACGTGACCTCACTTCTTCTCTCAGCCAGGGAATGGCGCATTATTCGAGATAGCCCGTGCAACGCCGGGCCATGCTTCATGCCTTTATAAACTGGACGCTTGCAAATGAAAAAATATGGATCCCAGCGACGCTGGTCACGTGACCTCACTTCTTCTCTCCGCTAGGGAATGACGCATTATTCGAGCTAGCTCGTGCAACGCCAGGCCATGCAGCTAGTATTTGTATTAAATTTTGTGAGAAATTTAAACACATCTTGTTCTATTTATTGTTGAGTTTTGATATTATTAATTATTGAATTGAATTTTTCGGTGCTGAAAGTTCATTTGAAGGAAAATTCTGTATTAATTTGCGTTAATTTAGCGTGGTATTGTCACGCCGATAAACTTTGTACAGAAAGGTTTCGATTAGATTAATTTAAACCCTGGATTGAAATTAATACTACATGAAACGTGTAAACGTAAATTCGCATTTGTCTCAAGTTGTTTTCAGCTGATATTATAGGTTACAAAGAGCATTTTAATTCTTTATAATAAAGAAACATGATAATGTCTACTAGAAAATATTTTTTATTGTTGCTTATTAATATTCGCCATTACATATGAGTAAATTGTAGTATTGTCTCTGTTTGTGAGAATACATGAGAAGGTTCTAATTTTTTTGCATTAAAAACAAATAATATTTCGCGCTTATCATGCCAACAATACCGAAAATCATTGATGCATCTTGCAAGCCAAAATATTTTTAAAAAACCGGAATATTGAATATAATTTCAAAATAAAAAATTTTATTGCTCACTTTTTAATGAATTCTTAGGAAATTTTTAATCTTGTCTACATTGCGTTGCTTCCAATTTAATTTATATGCTAACACAGATTAATAAACCTCTATTTCTGGCGTTAAAATCATTCCGTTTTGTTACTGATAGCGACAGTCAAGCTGTATTCATCATCTGTATTACATTATTTATAAATTGAGGTGAATAATGCTGTTAAAACAGGAACTGGAAATAGTACCTTAAAATAATTTATTAAATCAATCATTTCTTAATGCTTTTCCAAATGCCCCTTTTCCTTCTTAATAAAGTTGCATTAAGATTTCTGTGATTATATATTTATTTACCCTTCCAATAAGTACGGAGCATGCAAGTAAATAGAAGAAATTATATTTCCTCGAGCGAACTTAGGGAATCATGAACTTTCGGTGTCATGCCTTTAGTTGAATGAAACTTGGTTCAGATTTATGGAAATTCAAACAGCAGCCTGAGACAGCTAGTGGACAGATACCAAAAGGAATAATTTAATGTCCTTCTTATGCTTTGAGTTCAATAACACATTATAGACGTTGCTCGCTTATTCTTTCAAAGGGATTCCTTCTATAATAGCTCTTATTAGCCTGCACTCCTCCGATATTTGAATCGTAACCAGTTTTAAAATTCTTCACTGCCATGACCGATCCGGAGGCTGCGGTATTTTTGTGTCGGACAAACATAAACTACACATATTTTTAAAAAATGAATAAAATTGATAAATTATCAACGATGAAAACTTATAAAATCGCACCATTTTATACTGATAGTGCGGATAATAAATACCGGTATATTAATAATGAGAGAATATTTAACTCTTTTGCTCGTGCGTTATGCACTATTGAATCAAGGAGAAAAGCATCATGTTGAACTCAATTAAAAAAATTGATGCATTTTTCCAGAATTGAATCAAGAATTTAAATGAACCTAAAGTTCTTATACTTAATTACAATTAAGTATTCTTGACTAAATTAATACAATACTTTGACGAAGCACTCTGTCGAAAGTCTTAATAAAAGACACAATTATTTGATTTTTATTGAGAACATTCACTTCAATGAATGCAATTTGAGAACAATGATTAAGATTGTTTGACTTCTGCATACTCTTTAAACAGAAATACTCTATGGATCTTCCTTTGTTTAAAGAGTTGAATAAAGAATTCTTTTCATTTAAAGCAATACTTCTTACATAGCTATAAACTTTCATCTATAACTTACCCTTTCTAGGATTTTATAGATGTATTATTAGTATTGCTCAGCGCATTGAACCCAAGAACTATACAGGGTAGACCGCTAGTCCTAGAGTTACGAAATTTGGCACAGACATTTTTTGGAGGATGGGAATGTGCACCTCGGATCCCTTTTTTGAAATTTTAATTAGAAATTTTATTAACTAAAAATGCATACTGGATTTGAAAAGCGATATTTAGGTAGAAGTTATTATGAGTTTATTTCTGAATATGTTAGAAATGCAATCTATTAAATGCTATGCTAATCTATGCAAAAAAGAAGATATGAAGATAAGTAACTAAATGTGGCACTTATAACTTGTTATTCTGTTGTTACTATGTTAGAGTTCAAGGTATATTGTATATGTGTTTAACATCAAGCATTGCTTGACATATGAGGTAAATAATTAAATATCATCTGATATCTCTTGGCTCGTTGTTGGTTCTGTTTTTGGAAATTTTTCTACAATCAGGATCTAGAAAAATGTATTACAAATTGCCCATTTTTTCAAAAAATAATCATGAAATGGATAACAAAAATATTACTTGCATTAATGAATTAATTTTGTTGCTCTTTTTTAATCATTTTTTGTAAAAATTACTAAACTTACCTAATGTTCGTATATAAGAATATAAAATGTTTAAAAAACACTATTGCAACTAATTAAAGTTTCCATTCCATATATTTATCAAAGAAATTTTGATTTGCCCGAGAGTTCTCTCAAAGTATATCAAGAATAGAAAAGAAATTTTTCATAAGAAGTAATATTTTAAAAAAGTATTGTTTTGATATTTTTGATGTTATATTGTGACTATTTCATTTTCATACATTTTATGATAACCTTTTCGTTACATTATGATATATTTTGGAATGGGTGATGGATTTTTAAATTGTAAAAATATCTTTTTTTTAATTAGATGAGCAATTTATGAGAAGTTATTATGAAAAATAACTACACTTTATTACAACTAAAACTTGCTCAGAATTTTCATTTATTAATGAAATTATTCCTATCAAATGATAAATATACAATATATGGTGGGTCACCAGCCGCAGCCGAGTACCTGTAGATGGATCTGCTATCGCCAGTGACGTCAGAGAAACAAGTTGCCGAGAACAGTGGAGAAGACGACGAGGCAGGATGAACGATGTTGGTTTGGTTTCTCAAGACCAGAACACGAGATGAAACGACGCGACGATTTGAAAGACGATATACGATGCTAATGAGTGCCATCCTTATCATATGACGGACTATAACTGTTTCAATTGTACATAGTTGTAAATAATGAATCTTCAAAATGTAAACTTAATCCTGATAATATAACGAATTAGATTGATTAACTGTGTATTCTTTTATGGAATCAATCACTCTTACCTGATGACCGCCTACAATACGTATATTCACATTTGAAACAATTCATTATGCCGTATACACACTGAACTCTTTAATGTTTCAAGAAGTTAATTACTATGATATCGTTTGGTTCTGACCTCAGATAAGGTCTGTACATTGAAAAAAGTAGATCAAAATATTCATAACAAAATCGAAACGATTAAGTATGACTTGATCTTTATGTCAGGAAATTTAATCGAATGTTTTCATCAAGATGTTCAGAAAATTCTAGAAAACAAAATTCCAAAGTCTTATGGTCTGTATCTACCAGAGGCTGGGTGTCTTTGGTTCACAAAAAAAGCTTAAAAGACTTCAGTAACATTATTTATTTCACAGAGGATGGCACAAAAAAAGACGCGTAAACACAAAATTTATGCTACCGAAATCACAAGAAGTTACACAATGCAGCTCGCAGGATGACGTCACACACATGTCCGCTTTGCTGCCGGTTTCATTTCTCTTCACTTTACAACAAAGTTATTTCTAATTTATAATTGAAATATTTATACCAAAATTGTGATTCATAAGTTTTATCTTGCCTAATTTGACACTGGCAAAAATACAGATCTTAAATAATGTTTTATTCTTATTTAATGAAAAATTAAATATCTTTCTCTGTTATTCCAAATTTATTTATGATGTTGTTTGAAAAAGGTGGAAAATAGTGGAGCAAGAAATTAAGAAATTTTCTTACTCCAAAAATAAATCTATTTTATCTGTTGTATTTAAGGCAACAACCACATCTGAAAGGTAAAAAAGAAAAAAAAATATTTTCACTCATTAAATTTAAAAAATGCACATCAAAGTATGTAAAATTGCACCATTATACATGGCTATTTGAATTTAAAAATTGAAATTCAAAAAAGTTGAAAACGAAACAAAAGAAAAGAAAATAATCGTAATAGAAATCCATGTATTATCGTTTCAAATTCCATATCATTTTTTCAGTTTAGAAAGTGAAAGCTTTATAAAATGCGTTTAAATCATATTGTACAAAGTATTGAAAAAATTAATATTTTTTAAACAAATCTTAAAAATGTGTTTCTCTAAGCCTATGTATACACATTAATGAGATTTCTATCTCTTTGAAAAATATTACGTAAAACTTTGGCTGAATTTTTACTTCAAAGAAATTCTATAATTACGCAGTGGC
>BGPR01008945.1:49434-60512 GCA_013235015.1 Araneus ventricosus | reverse complement strand
GACGCTCTGGAATATACGTTCAATATTGAATATTATAAATTTTCAATATTTTCAATCATATTATAACATTTGCGATACACTTCAAATTCTAACGGTTTTACCAAATTTATACTTTCAATTTGTTTGTCTGGGATAAAACAATGAAGTTAATGGCCAACAACATTTATCCTTTAATAATCTACTTTTATTCATTTTTAACAAATGACCATTGTACCTTAAGTTCTTAACTACTTACAAAACATATCCTCTATCACCAACAATATCCTATAGCGTAATTAATTACCGCTATCCTTCCTTTCTCCCTCATCAACCCAATCAAACCGGTGATGTGATGTCATCTGTGACCACATCAGCCAATCATGTGTCTTAACTAACACCGTCCTTTGCTGTCGTTAACAATTTGCCACTATGATTAATATCTTAAAAACCGGTAATAAGGGACTTAACACGCTTCTACCGATTAACTCTCCAAGGAATTTGAAGACTGACAGTAACAGGGTGGTTGACCGAGAGGGCTGTTTCGAAGCTTCTAAGCTTTGTCCGGAAAGTCTTGAGAGACAAATTGCGCCATTATGTTAACCAGCGACAGCTATCTGCTTTAAAATATAAAGTTTTGGAAGGTAAAAGACTGTGTAGTATCAAGCAGAATAGGGATGGATAACTCGAGGGCAGAGGAAAGAAAAATCTTTCGTCTGATTTTAAAAAACTAACAAAAATTAATTTAATTACAGTTCTAGTAGTATTGTTTTCTTAAATTATTTCAATTATAAATTTTACTAATTTTTTGCATTTTAAAAACATTTATAAACAGATTTTTGAGATTTCTTAGTATCCTCTAATACATGAGTTTTTATTGTATAAGATATTTTTTGTTGGAATTTTATTGAACAAGAAAAATTTAAAAAATATCTTAATTTTTATTACCAATAGAGGAATGTTACATTTTCAGTTTTGTATCTGTAAAAAACCCAGTAAAAAGCGGTTATACTATCCAGAAAAAGCTCCTTGAGAAGATTTGACTAAAGGAAACATATAAAATTTATTATCTAATATTTACATGCTCTAGATCTTATACTTTGTGTTAAAAAATTAGTTTTCAACTGGTTGATGTTAAAATACATAAATGCATATTGTACTGCCATAACAATCATAAACAGAAAATTTATGACTGCCGTCAACAGAAGCTACTGTGATGAAGTTTTTGTTAATATATCATTTATTTCAGAGGTAGAGACATTAATTGTAAAATGTGAACAATGATTTTGAAGATCTGTTAGATACAAAAGTGATAATATTAATAAAAAACTATGAAAAATATCATTAGTTTATGAACGTACCTAAATCTTCATTCACGGAACATATTCGAGAGGGAAAGAAATATCTAGCTAAACTGATAAATTTTTCTTTCCAATTCGTATATATCATGTCCTCCGTGCGTTTATTTTATCTACTGTTCTTGTTAAATACATCTGAAAAATACTTGACAAAAGTGCTTCTAAATAATCGGTAACGAAATATTGATAAAGTATTTGATAAAATATTTAAATTAAGGAGAAATTAGTTTATTTTTTTCTATTTGTTTTAATGAACGTGGATTAAGTATTCATTATCCGAACTTATTTTTACTAAAATAGTCAATTACTGCGAATTTTGTTTAACTCTTCATGATTTTGTAGAAAAAAGATATGTATATTGATTTTATTATGAATAGGATTGATGCATAAAATAATAAGTTTTAAGATTAAATACTCTACATTTATTACTCTACAAAATGAAACTAAACGTAATAAAATAAGAAATTCCACAAAATTTATTTGTCCAAGGAAGGAATTTTCGCGAGTTTCTTGGCACGAAAATCTAGTACAGTGGTTCCCAAACTTTGGGTAGTTTTCCTCTGGTGGGCGGATGATAATGTATTAGTGGGCAGCAAAGCCGAAGTCAGGGGAGCTTCAAGAGTCTTCACTCGTTTTTTGCTTTATAAAACAATATATTCTTAATCATTTTACAGTAGGCTTTACTAGTTGCTGACATATACGTGCGTATAATATATACTATATAAATATATGTGTTTGTTTATTTTATTTGTGTATTTAATTAGTGTGCCACAAACTTTTTTTGAAACAACAGGTGGTCCGCACAACCAAAAAGGTTGTGAACCTCTGACCTAGTACATAATTGTATTTAGGATAAATAACAAGGTATTTAAATAGCTTTTGTTTGAAATTTCTGACTGGTTAGTCATTTAAATACACGTTTCATTTAACACTGCATTGCTGAGAGATTGTCTTCTTAATTTTGCATACAAACCATAAAGGTATTTAAGGAAGGATTAATTGTATTTTCTTAAATGAATTTCTGAGGACGAGTTTTAACTAGAGGTTAACTTAAAATAAGTTTATGCTGCAAGAACAAGTTATAAATGAACTGGAAAGGTATATGTGGTATAAGCAACCAGATAATTTGATTTAAAAGATTAAAATGAAATAAATACTTGGATTTTTAACGTAATTTTTTATGAAATTTTCATTTAATTCCGCTTTTTTTCTGGTTGTGAAAATGTATACAAATTTCGAAAATATCTATAAATTAAAAACTGATTTTCATACGTCTGTGAACGTGACAGAAGAACAATCTAAGTACAATCGTTTAATGCTATAATATATCCCCATATATTCACATTTTAAGTACAAATGTTTGCTTGTATTGATTAAAAATTATTTTTCATGAAATCTTTGAAAGTAGGATGAAAATGAGAAAGAAATTTACAAATTGGAATTAAAATAAGATTGTTTTTTAATCTGACAGCAAGCGAATTTGCTATACCTAATCTACTTCTACTTTTGTCTATCTTGCAGAAGAATTCATGAATGACAAAATAAAACAAAGAATATTCATCAAACGCCTTCAATTTCGTTTTTGTTGTAGATTGTTTTTTTTTTACTTCAGCCATTTTATTTTATAACTTTTAGCATTTTATTTTGCCCTCGAATAAAACATCCTCTGCTATTTACTCAGATTTCCGCTCGACTTAAAGGACTTGTTCTCCTTCTTTTACAGGAAGTAGGCATGCCTTCGCCAGGCCCCAGTCCTTTCACACCGTTGATGCATTTTTCCTGTCATTCTTGATTTTATTTACTTATGATAATACTCGAAATTGAAATTTAACCACGGTATCTTGTCGTTTTCGGCAGAAAGTTAATTTTTACTGTAGGCTTGGGAATAATTTTGCTTAGGGAAGTGCAGGAAAATAGAATTTACTGTTGTTTCTCCAAGGATTCAATGACCAAAGAAAGGTCTAGCTATATCTCAATAAAGTGGGTCTATTTATTTTTACCCATAATTAACCCAAGTAATAAAATATTTTAATAGTAAAGCAAGATAGAACTACCATCTAAACTTTTTTCCTGTATTAAGGCAACAAGGGACATTCAAAATCATTTTTTTTTTTTTAATTTTCAACTAATAAATCTGAAATTTTGCAGGGATTAATAGGAGCACTATATAAAACAGAGCACAAAATTTCACTGCAATATATATTTTTATTTTTGAGTATTGCTATAATTGTAATTTTTAATTGCAATGAATGGTTATTATGGTAAATGTTCCAGGCGCTTCAATTTTTGTCCAAATTTTATTGCATTTTATATAAGTATAAAAACATATATGGAGAAGAAATTTAGCTTCAAACAGAAGATATTTTGTTATTAAATTGTAAATATTCCTTTCCATATCAAAGGTGAAGCATAATTTTTTCCAAAATCAATAGTTTCGAGTTATTACGTATGTTCATTTTGAAAAACCTTTCTGAAACATAAAAATTATTAATCCTGATTTTTTATTGTAAAGGGTTAGAGTAACTAATTAAAAGATTAGAGTGATTTCGAGTAATATTTAAATTACAAAAATAAAAAACTTAGACTCGACAACTTAATACCAATTACTTAAATAACAAAAATTAAGCCAATTTTCGGCATTTTTTCTCAGTTTCTCACCAAAAACTTCTGAAATATGTATATATATTGCACATAGAGGATTTATATACTATCTTAAAGAGCAAAAAATTCTTAATTTTACTTATCTGAATTTAAATGGCATGCGTTCTTTTCCTCCAATTTTAATAAATATTTCGAAATTCATTTCAAACACAATTTGCAACAACTTTATTTTATTGTAATTAAATTCAAACTCAATTTTTGTTTTATCAAATCCTTCATTCCCGTGTTTTTGCCACTGTTAAAGTTATAATAAAAAATTTTACTTTATTCGAATATTAACAGAAAGGCAGAATTTTTATTACCACTTTTATTTCGTAGCATCTATATCTTTCAATATGTTTGCACAGCAAGCCAATAATGTTAGTGAATTACTATGACTGTGCGATGCTTCATTTAATTTTGACAAACTTTTAAATGATCCTTAACGCTGTTACACACACAGCGGATTTTTATCGCGCGGAAAATTTATCGCGCCGCCGTTCCAACAGTATTGCACTGATGTAAGTTAGAGCTTACACATTGAGCGGAAAAATAAACGCGCGGACTATTTACCGCGTGCGCTAGATAAGCAGTCGCGGACTGCCACTATCTTCTGCGGAAGTTTTACCGTCGCCATCCAAGTAGAGGCGCACGTGGTCAAATGAGAGCTTACACACACGACGGTATTTCTACCGCGTTTGTTTCGCTCAGTGTGATTTTCATCTTTGTATAAGTTGGTTTGGAATCTATTGGGGTTTTTTTGTGAAGATGTCTGACCTTATACATAATTAATTTTTAATTGCATTAATCCAAAAAAGGTATGGTTTGTGGGATAAAACGCTCGACATTTTTAAAGACAGAAACGCCTTGTTTCAGCCTGGAAATTCGCAGCGACTTTGTTGTATTGGAAGAAAGAGAAATAAATGATTTTGATACGTTCATATTTTCTCACATATACGTACTAGAAAGTGTAGAAAAAACTTTGAGATTCTCGAAGTGCCCCATTAGCACCACAATAATAAAATATTTTACCTATATAAATATTTTAGTATATAATATAAATTTTTATTATATATTTTCCCCTTATTTATACTACATAAAGAACATACCAACATTACTCTGTTTAAGCAAAATATCAGATACGATGAACAACTTTCGTTCTACAGAGAACTATATATATAACTTTTTTCTTAATGTTGACTACGTAATCTAATAAGTAATTTAATATGGGGAAATAAATAGTATACTATTGAAACTAGGTTGAATTATATTGTACAATACTGACTCGATATTGTGTAATATTGGACACAATATTGAACAATATAAAAAAAACTCTTATAATTAGACATTCTGAAGCAATTTAAGAATTTCGTATCATCCTTCCTCAACTCTTAAAACAAAGTATAGAAAGCTCCGACCTCCTCTTTTTTTCATTAATTGGATGAACCCAAATAAACCGATTTTTTTCTTCTCTTCTTTATTCGACGACAGAATAACAATAAAGCTAGAATTTGCTCTCAGTTCATTTCAAACAGCACCAAGCAGTAAGTAATTTAAATAACTCAGTTAAGCTAAACTAAATTTATTTGATGATGAAAGCACGCTGCTGATAGTCGATACAGTCAACAGCTGACTCATACGACGGAGATTTTACCGCCGTGTGTGTAAACGTTAGATTTCTGTGAGCGTCGCGGTAAATTTTCCGCTGCGATAAAATTCCGCCATGTATTTAACCAGCGTAATAAGAGTGTAAAGTCATTCAAGGTTATTGAGTCCGGTTTCGAAAGGAGAGAACCTAAGGAGAAAAAGAAGAAACACTATCCTGTGTTTTTCCGATCAGGCACATAGATACCAAAAAGAAGAGAATGGTACTTCGGATGATGGTAATAAAAACCATGATATTAAGGAGCTTCAGTTGTCGACTTAGTAATGAAGGGGAAAGAAAAATGAAGTTTCAAGTATTGAGAGACTCGTACCAGGTGGTTAGAAGTGTGGAGATAATAAGAAGTGCTGGCCGAAGGGTCAGACGACACGGGAAAGGACGAACGACAATGCACGACAGAGGCTGCTGCGAAACACTATTAAATTGTTATAAGTTCATAGATTTGAAAAATATTTTCATCCCGAGCGACGCCAGGTATATCAGCTAGTATTATATAACAAACAGTGTTATTCTTACTGCTGAAATACGTAAGGCATATTTCCAATTCTAGTTTTTCGGAAACCTCCTAGACATTTTGTCTCGGCTCTCGAACCGAAATTCTGCTCTTACTGATAACGGGTGGCTTTTCTTAGTAATTGTTCTTATTCTTCGCTGTTATCACTTCTTCCGTCATTGGCAGGCTTCTGTAAGAAGTGTAATCCGACGAAACCGCTTAATGTAAGTTAGATGAACTAAATGAACCGTCGAAGAATACTTCTAACCTTTTTCCTATTGCGGTAATAAATTCTCTTCTTACAGACCTACTATGGCTCATTAAGTGTGTCGTTTCCTAAGTGTCTGGAGATAAAACACAAGAAAAAGCCTTGAAAGGTAATTTGTTTTATCATAAGGAATGGAAATAAAATTAGGCTTTCGATAAGGTTTATTGCTAACAAATGAAATTATAATTTTTGTTTCAAAGATAACATAGATATCTTAACGGACAAAAAGATAACGTTTGTTTCAAGGATTTTCAAAGCAAATTCTGATGAATTTTTTAAAATTTTTTTATTTATTTGATTTTTTTGTTTTATGTTTATTATTAGTAATGGAATTATTGATTAAAATTTAATTTCGTCCTTTTTAAAAGATAGATAAATAACATTCTTTTCGTCTTTTTTTGTGTACACTTCATTTTGAAAAAAAATAATTAGTGATTTTTAAAATCAATTATATCAATAGTCTTGCACACAATTCTTTTCATTTCATATGACAGAATAAAAATATTTTCCAGACAATTAGTTTCATTGGAAAAATTCTTTTTTTTAATTGCAAAATTCTCAAATCATGAAAAATATCTGGGCCTGTTCAAAAAGTATACATGCTATTCTTTCATCGATATAATATCATACAAAGTTCACTAGCTGAAATGCTGAATAATTGCATATAGGTGAACTTTCGGCCAATTTCATTCCTAATTCTCCCGAATGGAAATAAACTACGTGACTGAACTAGCCTATGCTCTTTTGAGTGTAATCCGGAAGTACTAATAATATATTCCTGATGGAAGAAACTTCCACTATTATCCAACGAGAACGTTAGAACTTTTAATATAAGACCTTACGAATGAAACACCAACAATGATAAACCTTTCCGTTTTTAGTTTTGTATTTCAAATCTCTTGAATTTTTATCATATTTCAACATAATGTTGTTTGTCAATACGGCTTTTGGCATCTACAAAAATGAGTGGACAATAATTTAAAAATGTGGGAAAAAATTTGGAAAAGAGGTGCTTAAAATGGATTTATTTTGTTCCACTTGATATGCTTGACATTTGCTGCAAAATGATTAGGTACTAATATCAAAAGTTAAAACCCTTTTACATATTTTCATAAATTCATTTAATTACATATTTTAATGCATAGAATTAATGTTAAAAATGCTTGCTTTTCGAAATCAACTTTAATCTGACGAGTTCATTTAAAAGAACAATTTTCGTTTCAATCTGTATACCCATTTTCATTAGTAAAAATGTTTTGACGCTTATGTTATGAAAATAAATACATCTTATAAAGAACAGTTTCAGGTCGATGGCTACCACCTGCTTGGAGATTTCTTATTATAGTACATTTTAGTGCGGGTAAAGGAATTTTGTAACAACCTTCATTATATATTCCAACGACGAATTCACCAAAATTCATATCGGTAAATGATATTTGGAATTCCTTGCTGCTAATTTTGTATTTTTAATTCTTACGCTAATGTGGGAGGGAGATCTTTGGAAACACTTTCGCTCTGGGGCCTTACGCTTTCCGCTTCGACTGAAAATAAAATTATTAACCATTCGACTTCGAATGGTTAGTGACATAGCAATTATAGCGTGCACAAATTTAGTAAAATATAAGACTTATTATTTGTGTACTGCTGCCTTTTATAAATACACATTTTTTATCAGGATATTTGATGCCTTCTAAAGGATTTACTCTTAATGATATTTTAGCATTAAGAGAAACATCTTTAGTTGTGACGGGCATCACGACTCCAAGATACCCAAGTATTCTGGTTTTCCTCCAGGCTTACCCTATCTATAATTTTATATTCTGCGATTTCTCTGTTCTCTCCTTCGACGATAGACATGGAACTCACCATCAGAAGCTTTTGCTATTCTGCTTCCATCTTATCATAGATACCCCATGTATTAGACACACTACCTTTTATAAGTCTACTGCTGTCCTCGGTGTGTTAATCGCTGGGTCGATTGCCACGAAAGTGCTTAATATATAAGCGGTCAAGAGAAAGGTTCACTTTCTTCGATTTGACGTTAAGGGTGTTAACTCCTCCCGGGGTGTGTGACGCTCAGTTTAAGGATCCACGCTAACATAAAAGTAAATGCCGAGGCTACAAATATCGACAACCGGCATCTGCCTTCCTTTGTTGGGCTCCTTTGTAGGCCGTGATCTTCCTTCCTAATCAAATGGTAAAAAAAATCTTGTCTCATAAGTAAGCAACAATTTGTTCAACAACCTTAAGGAACTCTTTTTTTTTTCTAAAAAAAGAAATTCTTAAAGCTACCACCAAAATAGAAATTTTGACTCAGACTCAACGTTTCTCGTGGAAATGTATATTTTGACTCATTTTCAGCGTTTCTCTTTGGAATGTCTATTTTTTACTCAGTTTCAATGTTTCTTCGGGAAATGTCTGCTACAGAAAATATCCGTGAAGCAAAATATAGACGTACGCTTTGGTGACTTGACTGTTGAGATTATCTCCCATGGGGAAGTCCAACTGATTTTAAATAATTTTTTTCTCCGACCATTTTAGTTACTGCAAATCCACAGAAAAATTTTAATTAATGCAAAGGCATAGCTACTATTGATGAATAATAATGAAATGAAGATAATGATAATGTAATTCTCGGCAGACGACGTGACAGACAGAACGCCGCCCTGTGCCCCCGTGCTGACACCAATACAGTTACTGAACCGGTTGAATGGGCACAGGAGACGTGACAGACAGACGGTTCATTGCACTTCAAAAAGAAGACAACATCCTGAAGACAAACACATCATGCTTACTTTCTGCACCTCCAAACTACTGGGATTCGCTAAGCTAAATTCCATTCTTTCTGCCATAGACCTTCCTAACTTTTTGCTATACTTCAATTGTCAGCTCTTCAGACTTCCTCAAACCTCTGGCTGGGGACAGTCTCTTGCGCTCGCACTATGACAGCATTTGGTGAATATCAGAAGAGAATTTTTCAATTTGAGGTAAAAAAATCTTGCTTCGTTTTCTTTTTCTTGTCTAGTTTGGAAGAATGGAAAATAAAGTGTATTTACATAAGCGAAAAAATTCTCATATGTTGAGTTGAGGTGGATTTTGAAAGAGAGCATGCTAGCAGCTAGTACAAGATGTGCATCAGTCTTGAAAATTTCGTGTTTCGTTGAGAAACAAACATTTTTCATCATTACTGACGAAAAAAGGGAAATGTGAAAATTTCCTGTGAGAAGGGAAGAAAATCCTCTATATGCATGATGCTAACTTTTCCGAAAACAGGAAATAAAATGTTTGCAGTTTTACCGGAAATAGGAAGGGAAAAAGCAAAACTATCTGCATCCAATACATCTTTCGCGTCCCTTTGAAAAGTGCCACATATCTTCTTTTTGCTTTTTAAAAATACAACTTAGCATCTAATATTGCAAACACTTTTATTTAACTTGATTTGTTTCATGTTTGTAAAGACGAAATTGTTTATCTATTTTTCATTCACTTCTTGGTGCGCTAGAGTTTTGAAATTTAGGATACAAGTGCATTGCGATGCACGTATACATACATATTTAGTGCGTTACGATACACGATTTTAAAACGTAGAGAACAAGATTTTCAGTTAATTGCTTAATTTAATAAAAGTTTAACTCCATAAAAGTACAGGCAATGATTTTTTTTAAATTTGATTTCAGGATTTCATTATATTTATAATAATGAAATAGTTATTAAATTATAAAAAGAAAATAATAATTAAAATAAAAATACTTAAGTACATTTATTACAGCGTTTTTTAAATTTGTTTTAATTAAATATATTTCCGTAATTCTCGTATTTCTTGCATGATTTCATTTTACAAAATCATTCAAGCAGTATTTTCATAGACACAACATTTTGACAATCTTTTTCATTTTATGGATTTTAAATTGTGTTTTTTCTACCTACATAGGTTCAATTAAACATTTCTGTGGTAAAGTATATCCGATATTTTGTTTCTAAAAAGGTTTAATGCTTTAAATTCTCCCTTTATAATTATTTATGGTTTAAACCTGTCCATTTCTTTCATTAGATGTTTATTTAGATTATAATTATACTGGGACTTAAAGTATAAATGTTCGTATTTGTAAATTCTTCTATGATTTGCTTTATTTCTGGATAAGAAGAAAATATTAATGTATAGATCCAAAATCCAATAATCAATTCAATCAAATAAAGTAAAGAAAAAAAATTTTATCATTTTTAAGCAACGTACGAAAATAACTGTACAATGAGAAAATTATTTTGAAATGGCCACTACTATAGCATTTATACATCGAATATTATTACATGGATTTATAATAAAATTTTGAGTTGTCATATTCAAAAAAAGTCCAAATTAAAAATTTCATTTTAAATTCCTTGGTTATCAATCTTTGAAATCCGAAATTTACAGTGATTTAATTTCATTAACTGGCGCGGCAAACTTGTACGAAAGAAGTTTCAATTTCCTGTGTTATTTTTGTGTCTTTCATAGATACAATGAACATGCATGCTAAAATGTTTGTTACGCCAAAAGCAGTTCCTTGAAATAAGCCACTTTTTAGAAAACTGCATATTTTTGGAAAAGACTTTTCACTCAAAGCAATATTAATTTCAGATATATTAAAATTGCCTTGTTGAAATTGAAACTTTGTTGACTCTGAAAAAGAATTACATGGT
>BGPR01008945.1:36490-49424 GCA_013235015.1 Araneus ventricosus | reverse complement strand
GTAATTTTATCTATCGAATCTGCATTAACCAAAAATCTAAATCATAATGATATTAACAACGTATTTATACTTATAAAAGGCAATGTTTGCGTGTGTGTGTGCGATATCCAGACGAATCTATCGCACTTACAGCCATGAAATTTGGCACACGGATAGTCGTAATGGTGACTGCATGCACTTCGAAGGCAGAATTTTAAAATTTAATCTAGAAATTTTTTATTTAATATTTTGTGTCGTTTTGGGTGATTTTTCTCATTTATTTCTCAATAGCATTTCGAATAATTGTACGGAAAAAAAACAGTTACACTATCTTAAAGAACAAACGATTTCCGTTTTGATGAAGTTTGTTTCATACGTCTAACTTAATTTACTGAATTTTGGGAATTTTTTAAAAAATATTCACTTTAAAAAAAATTATCCGGAATTCTTAAAACTCTGGCATCCGACGTTCTAATAAAGATATCATTTTCAAATTTTTTTATTTAGTAAATCAATTATTTTTCTCTGATTTAAAATAAGAACGGTTAAAATATATTATTTCTCCGATTTTAAATTAATTTATTTCTTGATGGGAGCAGAGAATTTTTCTCGAATGCCGACAGTGAAAAATCATGCCGTTTCGCCCTGGATACGCCATCTGGCGGGAAGAAACAGCCGCGATTTATTCCCTTCACTGGACGCAGTCGTAAAGCACGCAATACCAGAACGTTCTGACTTGAAATCGCGAAATTATGAAATGCCAATGCTGAAATAAGGCAAATTTTATAGATATATATATTTATTTTTGATTAAAAATAAACATCATGTATACTGTACCTCAAAGCATGATTATAATAAAGATGTGAAAGTATGTTTTTTTTAAAAATTAAGTTCATTTCATTATAAAGAAACGAAGTAATATCAAAGTAAAATTATGACAATGATATGCCATTATCGCGCAGAAAATTAAGCGGGAAAAATCAATAATGTGTATCTTTTGTTTTGATTTTGCTTCCAAAACTTTTTCGTGTCGTGTGGGCGTTTCTTTCTTTTTTTTTTTTTCCTTTTGTTGAAGTCCTGATTCCACGGGCAACGCCATGCGCGTACTGCTAGCTTGCTATAAAACTTATAACAAAATGAAACAAAAATCATATATTGTAATATTATTTTAGTTGAATACCAAATTTTATATATGAAGCAACTATTTTTGTTTGATTTATAAACGATTTTTTGTGTTATTAAAATATTAACTTTTTAAAAATAATTTAATAATTTATTATTTTCACGTATTTTTATAGTCTTTACTTAACCAAATTGTGAAATTAATAAATAGCAAAAAGCAATGAATTATTTTGATGGGCGAAATTTTTTCAAGGCCCCGCAAGTCAACTTTGCACCGGACCCCGCTTTTGTTCGGGCTGGCTCTGGAAACTAACATAGAGGAATGGCAATGCTCGAATTGAAACGAACTCAAAATACAACACTTCATACGCCGATTCCAATTTGGGGCCTCGATTAGAGGATAGAGGCACATCAAAGGATCTGTCTAAATTGAGACTTCTCGTCGAGGGTAGAAATGAAACTCGAAATCTTCCGCGTAGGGGAAGAGGAGGGTGGGCGGGTAGAATTTTGCGACTTTGAGCCTTGTCTCAAAACAAACTTTGGAGCCTACGTGAATGGCGTGCCTCATTTTTCCACTTGAATGGATTAAAAGATTGGTTTAAATTGAATGGATTCGGTTTGTCCCATGACTGGTAAAAAATCCAGTCTTGGGACAAATGAAATGGAATGGAGTACAGATGAATGTCCAGCTTTATGGGCTGTGGACTATCCGGAGAGAGTGTCACCACCTTGCATGGCAATGCGTATGCTCATGGCTCAGATGCCTTTTTGGATGTGTCCAACGACGTACGATATGTTTATGTGTTTGTAATAATAAATGTTTTTCCTTGTCCATGCCCAACAATAAAATACTTTATGTTTATTTTTAGAACTGCAATGCTATTCTTTTCATTGACTCTGCATCTAGAGTTTCTCCAACAATATTTTCTATCAAGTTACACGTGCGTGTCAAAATTCTAATCGATCAAAAGAATGATGTCCAAAATGAAAACACTATTGTTTTCATTATTCTACGAAGCTAAACATAAAACGCACCGTATTGTGAAAGTATACGATAAAGAGGAGGAGAGAGCACTGCTGCCAGTTCATTTCATTTAATCGTTTAACTATATCATTAAAATGAGAATAAGCTCTCCCTTTTTAGACTGTTCAGCTATATGTTGTGTATATTTAACTAGAAGAAAAATAAATGTGTTCTAGCTTGTTAAATCTATTATCGGTTGAATGAACTTAATGACGCTATTCGAATTCTGAAAGTACACGCTGTTTGACTTTATAGTTGAAGTATTTTGAAGAGAAATACTTTCACTTTAACATTTCATGTTAAAGAGAAAGTGTTTTCTTTCTGTGAAAGTTTTATACAATGTGGTTTCTTTCTTCTCAGGTAGAATGATCCTCTTAGTGATATAGAAAATATGTATTGAAATTTGAAAATAGGGCAAAAATAACTATAAAGATAATTAAAGTAATCAACAAATATCGTGTTTCATTGTTTAAACATGAATTAAAAATATCATATTTATTTCACTTTATGAACTATTTTTTTTCTTCTTCATTCTCTATTGTACTTCTATTTTTCACATTTCAAGTATACTAATCAAAAATAATATATTCAGATGTCTGAATCTGTTTGTTTTAGACTTCCTTGAGTTCAAAAAACAATTTTTGGAATTTACACTGGTGCACAAATGCTGAGGACCATTTTAAAGATTTCTAAAAATTTGAACTTAATAGGAATACAATAGTTCGCAATAAGTTGCGGAGAATCATGGGACATACAATCGTCGGAACCCACATTTTACGATTCGGACATTTAGGGGACCGTCCACAAATTGATTATGACGAAAATTATTTTGGCCCATCTCGTTTCACAGAAAACGGATAATGAGTTGAAACTTTAGTAAATGGTTTTGTTTGATGTCCATAATATTTACATGCATTTTCGTAAAAGTGGCATGAATATTCGAGAGATATAAATTTTCTTTTTAAAAAATCCCAAATTTTTCAGCATGTTTTTTGCTTACAACATGCAGAGTTTTCAACCAAATTGTACGGAACTTCCAGAATAATTGACAATATGTAAGAAAAGCATTGTTTTAAAATTTGAATTAAATAATTAGAATATTAAAGAAAATATGAATACTTGTAGTAAATAATGCCCTCATGAGCGAAAGATAGCGTAATTTTTCTTCAGAGCCATATATATAGACCAACTTATAAAAAAGTTTCAAATAAGTACCGTTAATATTCAGAAAGCTATCGGTATTGCAGCGATATAAATTTCCGTACACTCTAAGAGAAGCTAAATGATAAGGGTCCATGCATAAATTAAAATTTATTGAACTTGAATCCCGAATTGCTTCCATAGAAATGCAATTTAAATTATTGTTGGTTGATGGGTTTGAAATAATCCCAATCACTCCACTTGAAGTAATATATCCATTTATTGAACAATTACGAGCATTGATGATGAATAATAAATATACAGATGGTGATGAACTGCGTTTTAACAAAGTAATCTTTGGATATTCGGAGAGTATGAGTTCACGCGTACCACTGCTTACAGAGGTATTGCTTGTGCTTGACCACCTCGTGTGATCAGTTGCTGGACTTTGAGATCTCCCCTTCGTGGAAACTAAAAGACAGTTAAACTCTCCTACGCGAGATCTTGCCTATCTCCATCTACCTCTACTTCGACGTCTTGCCCTCAGTGACGTCGAGTAACAGCATGTGGGCGTAATTAAGCCATCTGGTGGTGACAGGAACAAATCCCACGTTATTTATTTAATTTATTAGTATACTTATGTATTCAGGATATTCATCTTTCGTAAAATTCAATATTACTCTTTGAAGATTCAAGTCTAATAAATTTTAGAATGATGATTTATATGACGTCTTGATACTGAAATTGTAGATTTGTGCCAACTTTTAGATCCAATCAGTCAATGTGTAGAAGTCCAAAACATATATATTGCTCTCTTCACTATACCCCGAATATAAACACAAAAAATGCCATATTGTGGAAGTGTATGAGAAAACTGAGGGGAGAACATTTCAATTGTTTTATTTTCATTAGTAAAATATATTTTATTATTTTCTCATAAATAATATTAATTATTCTCTCTTCTGATACATTATTTTGTTACTTATTTATTAAACTGACAGCTTCGTTTCATTCATGCACTGTTATTATAAATGTTTAAATCAACTCTAAAGAAATACTGATTAAACATTATCCAAACTTTTCCGGAAAAAACAGGTTAACTCGACAGATCTTCATATTGTTGTTAAATTCCTCTAAACAGTGTGTTACCATTTCACTTTAATTCATATATAATAGTAGTGCTTAGTAAGAAAATTGAGCTTAAAATTGCTTTATAAGCAATGATGTTTCGTTTGTGTCATAGATTACTGGAGAGAATTTCAGTCTTGACCAATAACTGTGGCGAAACAAATTTAGACGTAAAGTCAAGATATGGAGATCCGCTTTCTGAAATTATAATTATTGAACTAATATCCATACTCAAAGAAGATGAGGCCAATATAAAATCACAACCCTTAATAGCGTTGGAAAAATCTAAACTAAACTATTTACACTCTTTTTTAAAAAAATAGTTATCTTCTCCCACTGAATTTAAACAAAATATCGTTATTTACAATGTTACAAAGTGTTTAAAATCATCTGTCCAAAATTTTAATTATTTACATTTTAGCACCCAGTTTACTTCGCGTGATGACCAACATTGGAAGTCGTGACAATAACAGTGTAGAAAATAATTTTTAATCCAAAATTAGTAAAATTTTATTCTTAAAATTTCTTTTCTGAATTTTCCTAAATGCTATTTATTTGGGATTCTCACAGAAAATTTTCGAAGACATTTCCAATAAGTCTAATTAGAAAATTATTAATTAATTACGGAAATTATTAATTAAGAAATAATAATATTAAGGCATAAATGATATTTCTGAACAAATTTTCAAAAAAAAAATCAATGTCAGTGTTGTGTTCATGGCGTAACAAACAAATCGAAAAAAATTCCTATTAGAAATATATAAAATAATAAAAAATATAATAAGTAAAAAATATATACAATAAAATATATATAAATATCTATCTAATAAATCTATTTCAATAAAAAAATATTCTTATTCTTCTTAAAAACTTAAGTAAAATGCACTTACAAAAGGCAGTAAACAACATCAGTCTAAAATTAAATCAATCAGAATTCTCTCAGTTGTAATATTCGCTATAAAAAATTTTAAAGGAAACAGAAGAGAATAATTTCTGTAAAAATTAATTAATACTTATAATTGTAAAAATAACTTAAAGCATGACCATTCAAGGAAAATTAATTTAAAATCGTTTCTTTGTTAAAATATTGCAATAAAATAAAAATAGCATATCTCCTTTGTAGACTGTTCAAATATGTGATGTGGTCATTAAACTGGAAGAAAAATAAATGATTCTGTGTCTGTTATTCTGTCTTTCGGCTTATTAAATTTATTTTCGGTGGAATGAACTTAGTGATGCTATTCGAATTTTGAAATTCAAGTTATTTGTTTTTACAGTTGGAGTATTTTGACGAGATTTGCATTTCTATTTGCGGAAATGCAACTGCGCAATACTTTTTTTTCGGCTGGATTCAAATGTATAATAATGCATTTTTATTATATTTATACAAACACACATTTTAACTTATACATGTGAAGAACAGAAACGTTTTTAAAAACATACTTTTATTCGTGTACTGAAAAATTAAAAATCAGTTTTTTTTTATTTAAAAAATATGACTGTCAAACAAAATCTTAAAAGCTTTAACGAATTGGATTACGATATATTTTAAATGTAAATTAATATTTAGAATTTCATTTTTATGATATTCACTGTGGTTTACCATCCTTATAGTATCGTTTTCTGCGTCTAATGCTTTTACGATTTTAGAAGGGAGTTTTTGAAAATTGTTTGCATCTTTTTAATTGATCTGAGTGAATTTATTTTCATTATTTTAACTTTTTATCATTTAATAAATTTTACCATTATTATAAACATTATGAAGTTTTTAGATCAATTTTTTTCAAATTTACTCCAGATAGTGCCATTCATATGGAATTAAAATTTCCTTCAAATCAATCGATTTACTGTTAATTAAGTTCGTAAAATATTAGCTAACTTTGGTGAACAGCTTTTCCCCGTGGATATTGGTTGAATTTAATTTCAATTAAATATCCTAAGCTTGACTTGATATTCATGGTTCCCCTTGCGAAGTTTTTTCAACATCAGATAGTGATAAACATTTAATCTATGTTATTTTATTTGCCTTAAATCTATCTTATATATTGCTTACATGATCTTCCCTAATGAAGTCAAGTCAAATGAAATCACATTTGCAAATGTTACTATCCGCTTTATCTAATATCTACTTGTATGTTTTCTGACATGTTTAATCTTTATATTATTTAGAAATAGCCAGGTCACGCCCAAACAGTTAGGGACACGACCCTACCAACAAAAGCTTTACAAAACAACAGAGAAAACTCTTGATTTTGACATTTCGAACCAAGGCGAGGAATGCGTGATAATGTTTCATGGAGGATGAAATGTGAGATTAAATTAGTTATATTAATGTCCCGTCTGAAGCAAAACCGGGGTTATTTTCTGACGGATCATGTAATTTTCAACCGTGATCAGATATCTAGGACGCCATATGAGCCGTCATCCCTCAAACTTCCATTTTACACAAGGGGAAGACGTTTGACTCTTCACATCATATGTAACATGCATCAGACCCACATACAGGACAGATCTTTAGGGGAATCGAGAACCTTAAACCCTCCGGTACCGAACACCAGAGCTTAGCACCAGGGAGGGTTATAGGGTACCTCTCACATTTTGGATGATTGCTGCATGATTCTTATACATATTCACCTTTTGTTAAGTGAATTTATTTTTCATTATCTCAATTCGAAAAGATTGGCTTTGGACCAATTATCTAAATATTTTAAAGCCAAAATTTAGGTATGAAAAACTGATGGAAAATTTATAGAATTTCCCATCGTCACTGCCTCCAAGTCTGCGATGTCTCTCTAGCTCATCCCACACCTCGCCACTGTTAGAAAAATCATTCATTCAAACTATCTCAAAAACCAATTAAATCTTACACCCTCTGTCCATTTTTAGTCTGTAACGGCATCAGGCGTTTTGTCCATTTTTAGTTGTCGCATTTGCCGTTTGTTCTTGTCCAAAAATCTTACTTTTTACTTTGTTTGCATAAATAAAGTTACCAAAATTTTTACACCCGTAAATATACTACTTTGAAACCAAGAAAACAAAATTCAATATGGTGACCTAATTTGCCTTTTTCATTTTGAAAATATGGCAATTGCACATACATAAGTTAAAAGATGCTTCACCAACTGCACTTGCCAGAAAATGTCTGCGTAAAAACACATAGAAAATATTCAAGAATACAAAAAACATTTTATAATGATGATATTAATTTCATTTTTATTATATTGCTTTGACAATCCATTCATTAGCTTTTAATAACAATTTCAGAAATATGATAAAAATTTATTCTTAATAAATTAATTAAACTTTAAAAATATCATAAAGAGCTACCAGAAAAGTTTGCGCACAAATAAAAGCGCCTAAAAATAATAATTGCCATGGACTTCCAATTAAAATTTTGTTGCTTTTTATATAACCCTTGTGTCTAAGGACCTATGTCAATCGTTTATGCATAGATTGGGCCAGTTAGGGTGTTTCCTCAAAATAAATGTTATTCCATTCTGCTATAATCAATCTTTTCAACTTATCTTTCGAGGTTATGCCATATTGACAAGTCTTGCGTTCCAATAAATTTCATAAATGTTCAAGAAGGTTTAAGTCCAACGATTGCGAAGGAGAATGCAACTGATTTTTGATATTGTATAGCAGCCAGAGCTTAACATTATGGGCAGTGTGTTTTGGATCATTGTCTTGCATAAGCAAAAAGTTATCTCCAAGGATCAAACGCTGTGCTCTCTGTTTCAGATATTCTTTCTAAATGTTTATATACCACATATAATCTAATGTTAAATCTATGAAGGTTAAACTATTTACGCTACTGGCTGCCATACACCCCCAAATCAATACACCACCTCTACCGTACTTAACTGTTGGCACTCTGCTTCTCAAAAGCCCTACTTTTCTTTCTCAACACCTGCTTATGCCCTTTGATGCCAAAGATAGAAAACTTGCTCTCATCAGAGAAAAGAACTGTTTCCCAAAACTCTGGAGACATATTACATACTTATTTCCAAAATCTAAACGCGTTTGCTTATTTACAGTGATATTTGTGGATTTCTACGATCTATGCAGCCATGATAATCAGCCTTTTACAAACTTTTCAGTATTATATTCATGAAGCGATTTTCAAATGTCTATCTAATGACATTTGCAATTTGAGATGCAGCAATCCTTACATTTAGATGTCGAGCTTGAAGAAGTATATCTTTTCACGAGGAGTCATCTTAGATTGACTTACATTACATGGCTTTGAGATATCAGATTTCGATGAATTGTAATTACTGATCACTCTTTGGATAGACTTTTAATAGAGTTCTTCCAACCATCTTGCCAATTTCCCGAAGAGTTTTGCTTTATGTCCTTAGTATTAAGATAATCTTCCTTTCTTCAGGAATAATATACTTTCCTTTTAAATCCATCTTAAATTTAACTCAATTTGTCTTCCAAAAATCCTCAAAATGCAATATTTTAAGTTTATTTATCTAAACTTAAATAAGCTTTCACAAGTGAATACAAGTTTAATTAGCAAATATCCTTTTATTACATTTGTACGCAAACTTTTATGATGGCTATTTACGTTATTTTTAAGTTTAATTAATATTTAAAAAAACAAATGAGTGTTATATTTCTGAAATTGCTATTAGAAGCTAATGAATTGTCTAAGGAATATAATAAATAAAAATGAAATTAATATCATCATTATAATATGCTTTTTATATTCTTGCTATGTGTTTGTACTTTGTCTTTTTTCGGCAAGAGTTTCTAATAATTATTCCCAAATTTGGCCTTATCGTAATTTGTAGAAAGAACGTAAAAGGACTAGCAAAGTTACTACTTACTATGATCAAAGAAAGCCTAAATCGATAAAACTGGATGGAGTGAATATTATTTTTTGCATAGAAATTTCTTACTTTAAAACACTTTCCAGCAGGATAATAAATTGAATAATTTGTTCAAACTTAACAGAGTATTGATATGAATGTTCGTAATAAATGTTAAAACGACTTTATATGCCATTAAAATTAATTTTCTGAGAGAACAAAAGCTAACAGCTAGTTCTGGGCCCAGCGTGACCTTCTCTTTGAACAATGGGATTCTAAAAATTATGAACGGGAAATAAAGATTTATGTGGTTAAGACTCTTCTTTTCATTCATTCAAACCATTTATCACATATTAATGGACTTAGAATGAACTATAATGAATCCGTTGAGCTTCTCTTCTCAATTCTGAGGTAACATTAACTCTTTGAAAGCACCTATGATTTATTGACTTTCCAACGAATAAAAAATGGGCAATTAGACTTTCTATTTCATTAATATCCACTATAATACCTGCCTTCTATATTTCTTTCTTCCTCATTCGCTAAGATTACCCAAATTAAATTTAAAAAAAAATAGGCTCGCACTGTGACAAATTATGATTGTTTTTCTTTATTTTGTAGCTTTCTATTAGAACTCAGCAGTTTCAATTTCACTATGGTTTTTAAAACCATGGATCTGTCCTTTCACAAGGCTTTGTCAAGGCACTGCAAACCTGACTTCAGTTAAAATTTAGGGGTTTCTGAAGCCTTATAGTCAGGTCTCGACTTCGAGCCTGAAAGATTCTTACTTCGGAACGATTTCCTTCAAACATTCAGCATGTTTGAGGGCCAGGTGCACATTAAATCTGACGTCGACGATCAAGCGTTCTCCCGCTTCTGGGGGTCGTGGATTTTTGAAGTGGAGGCGGGGGGGAGGGGGTGCTTAGATAGTGGCTGATATATTTTGGATTCTTTCATTTATTTATTTATCTATTTTAAGAAAAGCACACTACACTAAGATAAAACTCCATTTGCAGAGTGCTATAAACAACAAACATACAAAGAACAAAAGTCACAACGAGTAAATAAAAAATGCGTTAGCAAATAAAAATTTGAACACAGAGAATACACAAAATCATAAAAATTTTGCAAAAGCATATATAATTAAAAGCGAAAACACATAATAAAAAAAAACATTAAAACACACTATGATTCTAAAAGTCGTATTTTTTAAAAAAATTAAAAGGCCATTTCCAAAAGGCAAGGGTTAAAAAGCCAAAGCACAAGCACCGAATCCTCTGACAACACATCAGGAGTTTAAATGTTTATAGACGAAAATGCACACTTGAGATAAAAAATAAATTTCAAAACCTAATATAAAAATAACTTGCAACACGGCGCCAAGAACAGAGTACCAAAAATTAAAACCTATAAAAAATATTTTTAAAAAATGGTCGAATACATAAAAACACGGAAAATCAAAACGCATACAAATCTGAAAAGTTGTAAAAAGGCAAAATAAAAGACATCATGTATTTGAAAGCTGTAAACATTTCGATTTAAAAGCACCAAGAGACATATTATTAAAAATGTCAAGTTCATCAGTGAACTTGTTAAAAATTTTATAAAATTTATATAACGAAAACCTGTTAATATAATTAAATTTTGAATATACATTTGGAAATGAACTTTTCGTTTCGGTTCAGTACATGTTCTCTTTCTATTTCCTCAAAATCCTTGCATTCAATATGCTGGCGAAGCCATAGTTTTTTTTTTTAAGGTTAAATAAAGAATATTTTACCGTTCCCCATTTCAGATGCTGCAAGCAAACAATGTGTTATCATTCTGGATTGAAAAAAGTAGTCAAGATGATGCATTCACGACCCACAATCTCAAATGGTTCAAAGAAAAGATACCGCAAACTACAGAGCTTGAAACTATTTTATGCTGAATGTGAAATTTAGATTTAACTTTTTACAGTTAATATGTTAGTGTGGCTGCTGCACCTCAGTTACATTAGCAGCAATCTTGTCTGGGCGATATTAGTACCAAACAGGCTTTAGGGACTTGGTTCCCTTTTAAGATGACGAGACTCCACCATCTTCCTGTAGTCTACTTATGTCCCTTTTTTGACGTGAGAACGTCTTTCCGCTTGTTACAGTGATAGTCGGTCGAACTTTCTTGTGTGACAAAATACCATCAGATTTGAATCTTTAATAGCTACGAGACTAATAATGCGAAAAGAATGGTTGACCCACAGCGGATAGATCATATCTGTAAGAGTTTGTCGCATAGTATTTTTTTTTGTCTGCGACTTCATCGTATCAGTGTGGGCGCATGCGCGTGATTGTTATGAATTAGCTTTATGTAAGGTTATAAATAAGTGTAGCGTGGAAACCCATTTAGCTAGGAGGTTGATTCTGGTGTTATTTTAAAGAGCTTAAGGAGTATTATTAAGACCCAAAGTGAGACAATAAAAAAAATTATCAGAATATAAGTAAAAGTCGGTATTAAGAAAATTTCAAACTCCGCATGTATTTTGATTACAACATGCAGAGTTTTCTATCGAATTGTACGAAAGTTACAGAATACTTGACAACACGTAAAAGAAACTTGTATTAAAATTTTAATTGAAAAAATTGAACATTACAGGAAAAATTAGCATTCGTAGTAAATAATATTTTACTGTGCATGCGCGAAATGTAGTTCTTTATACTGTCAACAGATGGCGCCATCAAAAGCTAATCTAAATAAAACATAAGAAAGGCGCAGTTCGATTCCGCGCAGTATATTTTTCGTGAAAACGTCGGGATAAAATCATAAAACAAGTTATTCGTATTAATATGTAATTTAATTGTCAATCTCTTTAATACATTATTTACACAGGGTAGTATAATGGTTACAGAATAGATAAATCATAAGTTTATTCCATGTAGCAAGGGTCTGTGGTAGCTTGTGATTAATCTATTCTGTAACCATTATACTACCCTGTGTAAATATTGTATTAAAGAGATTGACAATTAAATTACATATTAATACGAATTAGTTGTTTTATGATTTTATCCCGACGTTTTCACGAATAATCTACGGCAAGGACCGAACTGCATATTTCTTATGGTTTTTCCTAGTTTCTGCTCTTTCTTATGATTTTATCTTTATAAAAATCGGTCATTATAGTACTCGAATCCATTGAGGATTGAAAAATTTAAACTGCACACAACATCACGATTGTAGTCATGTCTAATTGATTTATTTGTTTATTTGCTCACGCCGACACACCATGGAAAGAGAGTATAACGCATTGATACGGACGGTGGAGAATTTGACACAACACAATGACATAGACACAATTACTATAGAAATACAAACAACACATTAAACGTCAGAACTGAATTACACAATATGCAAAAAGGCGACATCGTAAAATACAAAAATTCAGAACAAACTTAAAAGGCAAAGCAAGTGTCTAAGAACAAGTTATCAATTCTTGCAACAATATCAAATCAAAATACAGATGTATGACAAGTTTAATATAAAAATATAAATTTAAAATACAAGACCATTCTATATACAAAATTCCCAATAACGATAGAAGAAACCAAATTGTATTTTTCCAGAAAGCAGATCAGGAACTTCATCGCAAATACAATAAGAAACCGAAAAATCTCTTATAGTTTCACTTAAGATCGCTTTTATTATTAACTAAAATTATAAACCATGCGGTTTTGTTTTGGTCAGTAGGTCT
>BGPR01008945.1:0-36480 GCA_013235015.1 Araneus ventricosus | reverse complement strand
GTGACTGATACTTATTTCTTAATGAACTCTCTTTTACAAAGAGAATAAAAAACCGCAAATGGAACATGTAATAAATGAACTCGGTTTATCTGCTAAACAGCTTTCTATTGGTGGTATTAACGCATTCTTCCAAATAATTAACCGTTTTACTAATCGAAAACCTGACATATCTCTCTCAAGACGTGACCCTAATCTTCTCGAATCCCACCGGTAATTTATCAAAACTAATGTAGTCATGAAAACTAATGATTAATTTCGAAAGTTTAGGGAACACTAACAGTTTTTTTTTCTTTAGAAAAATTAGAAAACTTCTTTTTAACATTCTGGCTAGTATATTGCTACTGATTATAGTCACTTTGCTTTCATCTATCCAAAGAAATGAAGCAGAGTACCAATTCAGAGTTAAGGTATATTGAATGCAATTGGTTTTTAATGATTATAGGCAAGTTTTTTAATATTCATAGTTATATGGATATTATACATTAAAAAGGCGCGTTCTTTCGAAAATGCCGTTGAGACAACAGAGTAATTAAGTTAGAGGCGGAATGGAAAACCATAATATAATAATTAATAAGGAAATTAAATTAATTTCTACATATTTTTGAAATGTCAAATAATACATTGTATTATTGAAGATTTTAAATGAAATAATTTCATACTAATTTCAAATTACCATAAACATGTATAATTTTATTTCTATTGAAAGTGTGAGAAGTGTGATTTAATTCACTTTAAAATAAGAACAGAGCAAATTTCGAATATTCCATTTTGTCATCTTAAATATCAACTACTTTTCTGATTACTTAATGCGAAGTTTCAATTAAAAATAATTTATGTTTCAATGCGATCATTATTTACTGCAAGAGAGGAAAAGAAGAACATTATTTAACCTTCTGAGCGTTTCACACGTAATTTTACGTTGACCTTGGACTACCCCCACAAGCGGAAAACATGCATTTCAACTTTCTCGGAAACACGCCTCAATCGGTCTGCCTGCACGCACTTTTACTTTCATTGTGAACTATCTCTAAAGCAGGACCAGAGAAATACATTCCCTGGCTCTGCTCTAAAGGGTGAAAGACGGATTTTTCCGAATTTCTTCCCCCTTCCTTGGTTTGACATCTTGATTGATTAGCTGGAGAGGGCATTGGTCAACACAACAACACAATGATTGCTGATAAGAATGTACTTACTGCAAATTAGAGAAGCCAAAGGATCCAAGACCCTACACCCCCTGTGGTTTGGGGCATTTTAATGCTATCTGCATTGAGTATTTCTTTCAGGAAGAAGGTCAGTGTAGGATTATTTCTTCCAGTTATGCGAGCCCGAATTTGGAATTTTATTCCGTATAAGTTCTGTTTAATATATGTTAGCCTGGTTTGAAATTTTATTATGCTTCAAGTGTTATTCCTGTAATACATCTATGATATATAAGATTTTATTTCAATGCCTCAATGTTTTAATTTAATTGTTAAGTACAATAGATTTTGTGGTCCCATCTCTTTCAATACAACATTCAAGCATAGAAAAATTTGAGAAGCCGGGGAAGAAAGAAAGGCTGCCATTTATATATAGTTGAAGATATTTCTTTAATCAATGCTTTCTGCCCCAAATTAACTAATTTTATGATGTTGATCCATTCTTTTATATTACGCTCCACCTAGGAAGTTTTCCTTCATAAAAAAATAAAGCTCCTTTTATTTTTTTGTATGAAATTAGCGTAAATTTTAAGGAATATATGAAAATGATATATTTTTTTATTGTTTCATCTTTCAGATTAAATCTAAACTTTCAGTTTTATAATGATTATTTCATTATATAGCATTGATTTATAAAAAAAATTTTAATTTTAAGGTTTTATGTGTAATTTTTAAAAACTATAACAGTTTTTTTTTAGATTAGTTTTCTGTATTACACTACTTAGATGAATTTCTTTTAAATTCATCAAAATAACAAAATGAAACAAATTCCGAATAATAATTATTATTATTTAAAATAATTATTATTTAATTTATTTTTAGCTCAGTTTGCAGAAACATGGAAATAAATGTTAAAGAAAAGAGGTGAAAATTTTATTTTTTATGTTTTAAAATATTGTCTTTTTGTTAGAGAAAAATTTGGTTTACATGAAAACGTAAAGAAATAATATCAACTAAATTTAATGTTTGGGTGATCTTATCAGACATTTAATAATCTTTTTAAGAGTCTGTTAACATCTGCAGCTTAATTGTCTTAAGTTTATTTGAATAATTAGTGAAAATGTTTATTTCTTCCTTAAAATGAACGAATAAAAAAACATTTCTAAGAAAATATTAATGTTTACTTCAGTGATACTGTATTTATGCATTAGTTTCTTGAAGCATTATAATTTTGCTGATATACATTCTTCAATAAGTGATCAAATCTAAATGCCTAAATTGCATTGCTTTTGATTAATCTTATGACAATTGCGAGGCGAATTTTAATAAATGCTATGAGACAAGAATCCACTAATATGTGTCACAAACCTTTGATGCATCCCGACACGCTATTCACAAGTTTGAAGACAGTTCTTCCAATAATAATAGCAGTCTCAGCATTGAATTATTTCCAAATTCCACCGTCACATACTAGATCATGTGTTTTATCACAATATCGTGTGTGTGTGCTGTAATTTATAAAGCTTTTTTTCATAAAATTCTGATTTATATATACGTTTTTATTTTCATTCTGAACTTTAATGGATAATAATTAAACTGTAAGCAAAAGATTTCTTTTCCAAATTGTATGATAAATTTGAATTAGATATATAATTTTATTTTATTAAAAAAAAGAGTGAAGTGTCAGTTTTATGCTAGTTAAATTTCCTTTATATTTGGTATGAAAAGGCCCAAAAATGTTTTTGAATACCACACCGATAACGTCCAAGACATTTATAAGTTGTGAAAAGGCACCTGAATGATTTCGATTTTCCTCATTATTCTTTCGATTTTGCCAAGTTTGAAAAAAATTGTTTGTAGAAAAAAATTCAACAATGTTTGACCTCATACCTAGGCCCATTTTCGCAAAATTGATTGAAAAAAAATCGATTGTTTTCACTTTATACGAAGTATACAAAGATAATCTAGTATAGTTGTCGATCGTAAATTTCAACTCGAGATTTTTATTAATCTCCAAGTTTTAGAACTCCCTGAGTCCGAAAAACACAATTTTGTAATTATATCTGCGAACATGATAACTCAAAAACGGTTAGAGCTAGAAAGACGAAATTTGGTATATGAACTTTACACAAAATTAGTATATTTCAGTCAATTTTTGGGCGAAATCCGTCCGCGGGAAACTTGTCTATTAGGGTTCATAAGAACACGATAGCTCAAAATCTTAAATAGCTAGATAGATAAAATTTGGTACACAGTTTTAAAAATTAGGAATACAGGTCCGTATTAAATTTGAACCAAATCTGTCAACGCGTTGACTGTCTGTCGGTCTCTATAATCGCATGCTTGTGAACACGATCATTCGTAAACGCAAAGAGTTAGATAAATGAAATTTGGTATGTGGTCTTTTAAATCTAATTGTCCAATTTTCGTTTCAATCGGGTAAAAAAGACTCTAATGCCCCTGAAACTCAATATTCCATTACTTTTCGATAAAAAAATTATAAATAAAGAATTAAATTTAATTTTGAAAAATTCGCGACGGGATGCTCTAGTACTTGGACTATATTATAAAAGTTTCAAATTTTGTTAATCCAGGTGAATTAAATTTCCGTTTATTATAATAGAAGATAATATCTTGCATACTAAATAAAGGTATATGAATAGGCTATTTCTTCCAACATTTAGTACATTGGTTTTCTAAAAGTAATCTTTAATTTGAGAATTATTAACTCGTGCTCTTAAAAAGCATATATAACAAGTTTCAGTACAAAAGGCTTTTAGTATTGTTTTATTTAAAGCATTATTCAGGGGATAAGAGGGTTATTTATAGTCCTTCATATGTATTAATTATTGCAGACTATTTTAGAATATAGATTATTATGTGACTATCTATTTCATAATTGTTTTTGTGCATACAAAACGGATTAAGCCAGTTAAGCGCTGTTTATATTTGTGATCGACTCTAAATGTTCTACCTTTTACCGAATACTAAATCAAGAAACAATATGAAAAGTTTTATAGTGCCATAATAGATTAGTAATATAATATATATATATATATATATAAATGGCATTATTTTTTATCCTTAAAATTAAGGAAATTAATTTTGCAATCATAGACTAATATGCTGACCAGTACACTGATAGTAAATTGAAATCAATGATATTAAAAAACAACTAATAATATGAAGTACAGCCAATATCTAAAATACAACTATTAATAAACAGCAAATAAATTGAAGTCACAGACATCTAAAGAACATAAACTTTTATGCAACTTCAATGATGTTCACATTTTTAGAAACTCACAAAAGGAAAAATAAGTAATATATCCTTCATTTTTTTTTTTTTTTTGCCTAACGGTCTGGCATTTGTCTGGCCTAATGGTGTTTATTTTTGTCATCTGGTGCTAAGGACACGAGCAATATGCAGAAAATAGGTACCAACTGTCCACCTCGAAGACATGAAGTGTAATTTAGTCACAGCACACGTGGGATCTCCGAAAGTAGTAAAACCTAGTTTGAATAGGTTCAAAGCTGAATAGAATGAATTCTTGCGGTTAGTCCCCCCACGGGGTTGCTAATTGTCCATAGTTCAGAGACGTAAAAGACAGGATCTGCTGCGCTTTTGGAACATCTTCTGTTGGGAGGAAGACACATCATAAAAACAGATAAAGGTTCTTCAATCGCTCGCGTTTCGAATCGCTTTACAAGGAACCAAACCACCCAGAGGGTTAAAACCAGCGGCAAAACCACCCTTAGACTTTCTATTATACTTAATACTTCGAATATACTTCGCACCTTTTTTCCGGTTCTCCTTATTAGAATATGCCTTCCGGAACGTACCGCAGGGATGGGGAGGAAGTGGCAAAGACTCAAAGGTTACGGCTAAGTCCCGAAAGTGGCTATGTTCCCTCTCCCCGCCTCTCGCGTAAAACTGTATATTCACTACAAGGCAGTACCAATCCATTTGAAAGGCTTCGTAGAAAACCCTTTCTATTTTCAGCTCAAAAGATTTGGTGAGTCATTCACAAGTCGGACTGTGCCAACCCTACCTGCGGGCAACCCAATGCCCTAGTTTACTGCGCATCCTCCGACCGCTTTCAAAATGGTTCCCCCCGCCCTGATTTTCCCAGATGGACTCCCACCCACGCTCTCCTTCCCCCATTTTGTGGTTTTCGCTTTTGTGAGAAGGCTCCGTCCTCTTAACCGACTATCGAATTTCAGTTTTATGACCTAGTGGACCGAATGAAAATCCAAACCTGATGAAATTCCAATTTTTTCCTCGGTCTACTCCATTTTTCAACGGTTTTCTACATGGACTAAGGGGTTTGGAATCCTGATCCAAAAAAACTGGAGTTGCCTAGTGGTGAATCTCCCTCTTTAGTGACGCAATACGCGTGATTTTATTTCGTAGTAATTTCAAGAAGACCGAATACACATCTTACACACTTTCTTTCCTACATATGTTCCTAAAGTTGGTTGGTCACTCGACCGCATACCAAATTTCATTTATATCAGTTTTCATTTTGTGTTATCACGTTCATATGCACGCGAATACACAGACCGAGAAACGGTCACTTCGTTTATGGATTTGTCCCAAAAGTTGAAACAAATTTACGATTATAATGATAAAACTAAGTACCAATTTTTATCCTTTTAGCTTAATACATTTTTGAATTACCGTGCTTGCATGCCCATACGGACAGACAGGCAGACATTCGACAAGCCGATTTCGGCCAAAAGTTGACAGAAACATATGAATTTACTGTTAGGGCCACATGGTAAATTTCAACTCTTTAGCTGAATCCATTTTTGGGTCATTATAACCACAGACAGACAGACTTACATCCAAATACTATATGTCTTTCGGACTCAGGGAGGTCTAAAACGTGTACATTCAATAATATCGCATTTAGATTGCTCACTTCGGATACGAGAATGTAAGATCGCAAATAGCAATTTCTTCATGCCCGACACGTATAGAATGCCTAATTGCATGGATTATAACATATTGCATACCTACTTGCAGTATTAAAAAACCAAATCGAAAATAAAATTTTGAGATACAGCTGTTTTGTAAAACGATACAGGAAATAATTCTAATAATGCAGTTTCCCTCAAAATTAATTTCTGCATTTATAAGCTTTCTGCTATTCAACGAACTGTAGGTGGTTCAATTTTAGACGACAAATTATATGTACATACGTGCATTTTTACTTTCTTGTTTTAAAAAGTGCACAGAGTGAAAAACAGTGTAATCATCAAAAAATTGAACCTCGATAATTTGAAGAATCTTCACGGTTCTGGTCTTCCTGAGTCTGAAAAGAACACTTTTTTTAATTAAGTTTCTTTATCTGTGAACACAATAATTCAGAAATATAAAGAGATGAATGAAATTTGGTCTGGGCCGAAATCCAAATTTTACACGAAACCCGTCAGCAGGAATTGTGTTCATCCGTCCATGTTAACACCATAACCCAAAAATGCAAATAACTAGGTAGATGAAATTTAGCATGTTGTTTGATCATAAGAATCGAAATTCAAGTTTTGGACCAAATCCATCCAAAGGCTGACCGTGTATCGGTCTGTATATATGTGTGTATGTGAACGCAATTACCAGAAAAAGAAACGACTTTGACAAATGAAATTTGATGTCGTCTTGTCACGAAAACTGTAGATCTGTATCAAAAAGTTTGTTTTTATAAGTGAAAAGGCAGATACACAAAATCTATTCTTGGTTTTTCTTTACTGACTACGAAGCTCAAAACGCGCCAAACTGTATTAGTATACGAGAAATTATGAAATTACGAAATGAGAAAAAACTCCGCGGTCAGATGACGAGGAGGACACCTTAGCTGGCTCCCCCTCTCCAAACTTCCGCACCACACCAGAGGGAGGACGCTTGGCCACTACGCATGATTTAACGTTCAATAGGCCCCAAACACGGCGGATCTTCGGTGGAATCGGGTTTCGAACCTGGAACCCTTCGGCCCAGAGCTTACCACTAGGCCGCTGCAGCCTCTATAACCTCACCAAACTCTGCGTCCATCCTAATTTACATCTGTATTTTATTTGCAAAAAAAATGTTGCTTTCCATTCAACATCCTTAAATCCCTCTGTTTAATGCTTTGGATGGTCCCATGCTATCATATATAAATTATATATTACTAATATAATAGCCCAGGTCTCTCGGTAACGCTCTGACATCAACAAAAACAAAACTCGCACCATAGCACTGCGAGACGTTAAACAGCATTTTTTCAATGTTAGAGAACCTAAATTTCAGTAATTTTAGAAAAAGAGTAATTATCGTTCTAATTTCAAATTTAATAGCTCTAAAATCGTGAAATAGAATTTGCTATCGATTGATATAAAATTTATCTCGCTATGATCAATAGTTCCCGAGAAATTTTAAATTATATTAATCATATATTTCAAAATAATTTCCGTTTTAATAGAAACTAGAGTATTACGTCAGTGGTATATCATGCGCGTGATACAGTTTCGATGCCACGATGCAACTGATTATTTATTGCAATCGTGATGATATAAATTGATATTATTTTTTGGCAACGTTTAACAATCAGAGAAGTGATTTGTTTTGATTCGAATTTCGAAAAAGAATTCCATTGAAATTTTAACTTTTGACTTATAGTCCAGTCATTAGGTAGTTGTTTCAAAACAAATTCTGGTGGACTCTCAATTTTCTGCTCTTATATGTTTTTCGGAGTGCTGATTACGAATCTGAGGTTTTCCACCAAAAATTTCTGTTGGAATTTTAGTTATAGCCGAAAAATATGAAAAAAAATGGACATTCTCCTAGTTTTTTTCTTATAACTCAATAACTATCAACTGTTTAATATTATCATCGTGTATCAAAATAATCAGCACAAAATTTCCTACAATTTATGTCTGTACTATTTTTTCGTTACGCGTACTGTTTAGGCGCTATTACTGGTTGAAATTTGGAGAAAGTTTGACTTGCCTGCTAGCGCGGATTCAACAATAACAAATCTTCTTATTTGTATACACTAAAATTTACTATCTTACTATTAATACACTTTACTTTTTTAATACACTTTTTCTACCGTAATGTTCCTTGTACAACTAAATTTTTCATCTGTTATATTAGATATAAAAGTAATTTAGCCCCGAGCAACGCCGACTGAATCCTCTGAAAAACAATAAAGACATGCCATTGCATTCTGCATCTCAATGGCATATTTACCCCTTTTTTTCTGTCCATTAGCTTTATTGCGTTTATAGAAATTTTTCATGCATTCATTCTGGTTCTGTGCGTCAACAGGTGGCAATTCGCTGACTGGTAGAATACGATGTATATTAGCTTTCCCCCAATCATCGCCCCTTTTTACTTTCTCGTATACGAAGTATACAAAGAGAAAGTATTGTAATCGTCAAAAAATTCCAACTCGAGATTTTGACGAATCTCCACGTTTTAGACCTCCCTGAGTCCGAAAAACATGTTTGTCTGTGTATCTGTGAGCAAGATAACTCGAAAACTATTAGGGCTACTAGGATGAAATTTGGTATGTGGCCTTTAAACATAATTTGTAGGTTTCTGTCAAATTTTGGACAAAATCCGTCAGCGGGAACTTATCCGTGGTCATGTGAACACTATAACTCAGAAACTTGAATAGCTAGATGGATAAAATTTGGTACCCAGTTTTATCCTCATGAATGTAGGTCCGTATAAAAGTTTGGGTCAAATCCGTCAAAGAGTTGATTGTCTGTCGGGCTGTATAATCGCATACTTGTAAAAATTATATCTCATAAGCCCTTTGGCTTAGATAAATAAAACTTGGTACCACGGATGCTAAGATTAATTATAGATCTGTGCTCAGTTTTCATCTCAATAGGTTAAAAAGCATTATTTAAAATTGCATATTCAATTCTTTTTAATCCGATTCTCCATGATCATGCGTACTGGTAGCAATCTCTGTGCACGCGGAATGATTACGTCACTTTGTCCTTGAATCGGCAAGAGTGGAAAATAGGTACGCATGTCTTTGAATTTGATTCTTTACCAAGATAGTTTACAATCACTATAATTTACAATGAGAAACCTTCTGATAGTCATTGGATTCTGGTTTACAGTAGGTTCGAATTTTTTTATCCACGCGGGGGGCGGGAGGGGAAACAGTACCTTTTTGGGGAAGTATACGAGAAAGTTTCGGGGAGACCACTCCCGCTGCTTTCAGCTTGCTGCAACACAGTTTGTCTCACACTATTCGTTCGTACCTGATACACAACATTACATATATGAACTGGAAGTCGTTCCTGATGTTCTAAAAATTCTTTCGTTATTTTTAATCCACACAGAAGGCAATTTTCTTTAAAACAGAAAGGAGTTATTGTAGAACGTGTTATTGCGGATTCACGCATAGATACCATGGTTGAACCTATTTTCAAGACGGCAGCTATCAGTTTTGAATTCACATATTTTTCTGACATTTTTTATGCACCTTGATGGATATTTTATCCGTCAAAATATTCACCTCCCCATCTTTTCTTTGTATGCTAGCTCGTCGAAAGGATTCCACCCCCTTTTCTTTCACCTCTACCAAGCCATCATTCTCTAATTCACTGTCACAAATAAAACACGTTGCCATGGTACTTTTACTGTCGCATTTAATGCAAACTTATTTAGTTGTGTAAATGCCACATTCGTACAAAAAGAGACAGTAACAACTCGAAGACCTTTCGAAACTCAACTGCTACCATTCTGATTCCAGCACAAGGGAACTTTAGGCTCCCTTTGCCATGGTTCGTGTTTCCGAGATTCTTGTCTGTGTTATATACGCTTTTGGAACAGCAAAGAACCTTTGTTGCTCGAGGATTTCTGGGGTTACTCGAACATTCTAAGAAAATGTTGGTAAACGATGGATGGAGATCTCAGTCAGGGGTGGCGCCAGGTGGGGGGGACCGGGGGCCAGGGTCTCCCCATCGGGGTTGCTGTTCCCCCCTGACGAGGAAAATTTTTGTGTCTCGTCGGGGAAAATTTTTCTACGGGGTATTCAACTGTAGTTGATAAATAATAATCTGGCGAAAATTTGAGACCAATTTCATAACATTCGTCCCCCATACAGCAAGTGGTGCCCTCCTGTCGGGGAGACCGTGCCCCTTGTCGGGAAAATCGAACCTCCTACCGTCGGACAAACTCTGGCGCCATTCCTGATCTCAGTGCATTCCCCTACGGGTGTTTCTGATTTTGATTCGGTCATGAGATACATATCGAGTCGGATTACAGACCGCAAATATATCCCCAACGACGTAAATGGATCACCAAATGAACAGGACTTCAGACATACAAGTACATTTGCTAAGACGGGGGAAAATACGAAATTTAAAGCAGGTTTGGGACAATAACAGGGCTATGTTGTAGTCTCCTAAGTCATTAAAAAATTCTTCATATTTACTCTGTTGTTTACTTCGCAACCGCAAAAGCCAAGTAATACCAGGGGTAGAAAGATTTAGAACGAATTTTTTGCAGATTATGTTACTATATTCATAATATAACTGATAAAATCTTTATTTGAGCAAAGAACTTTACGATAGAAAAAGTATATTAATTAAGCTGAAATTTATTTAGTAAGATATATAATTTTGCGCATACAGATAGGATGGTTTGTTGTTGTTCAAGCCGCTCTAAGAGACAAGTCAAACATTCCCAAAACTTCAACCAGTTATAGCGCCTAAACGGTAAGCGTAACGAAAAAAAATAGTGTAGGCGAAATTGTAGGAAATTTTGTGCTGATTATTTTGATATATGATGATAATATAAAACAGTTGATAGTTTATGAGTAATAAGCAAAAAACTAGGGGAATGTCCATTCTTTTCATGTTTTTTGGCTATAACTAAAATTCCAACAAAAACTTTTGGTGGTAAACTTCAGATTCGTAATCAGCATCCCAAAAAACATATAAAAGCAAAAAATTACGACTCCACCAGAATTTGTTTTAAGCACCTAATGACTGGACTATATGTTTGACAAGCTGAGAATTTCATGGTTATTGAATTATAAAAAAATTGTCCAACGAAAAATGCTTCACACGGAATGTTGTTTACCAAGAGGTTTTTTGAATAAAGAAATATGTCAATAATGTGTAAATAAAAAAAATTTTTTTTCCATAAAAACATATGTTTATTTTATTAGTTTTCAATTAATGTTAAGCATTTATCTCGCATATATATCTATTTAAACGCGTCAAATCTGTAGGGAAATCTCTCGTATGAAAAGGCAATTTGCACCCGTCATACCATAACAAGTGATTTTCTAGTAGATTAAGAATATTTTTATTTGCTTATACAATAAAAAGTTTCTGTCTTTATGAATGTTATCTGCGTCGACTAGATAGAAGCGAGGGAAAAACCAAATGGATTCTAAAGGGGCTTAAAACTCATTGAAAAATTTCTCGCGCCGGTGGGCCGTCTGCATTTAAATTTGCTTCGGAAATTCAGAAGTCTTTACAATGGTGTGGTGTGGGAGATTGTTTTATGTCGCTCTTGTCATCTGACCACGGAATAGAATTGTGATTTGGCTTAGATTAGTTTAAATTTATTTACGTCAAGATTTGCAGAATACGAGGGCTATTTTGGGACGGATTTCGTAATTTTGAAACGCGGTCAGAAACGGGGATGACACATGATCTGGCCGCCCCCCCCCCCCAAAAAAAAACTTCTGCACTACACCAGCTGGAGGGTATTTGGCCCCGACGGATTTAACGTGCAACAGACCCGCTGTTACACTGCGGTTCTTCGATGGAATCGGGTCCCGAGCCGTGAACCCTCCGGCCCGTTAGAATTGTGGCCACCACGACTCGTTAGAATTGTGAATTCTTCTCCTAATAATTCTAAAGAAGCTTTGAAGTAATAAATTATTCCAAGTAGAGTATATAATAATTTCAATATTTAATTAAAGTTTCACTTACATATGATTAATAATAATAATTTTATTGATGAAAAATTCAAATATCAATGCCTTTCTTTCGAAACTACAACTTTAATATATTATGTCTTTTCTCTATAAAAGCATTAATGAATGAATCTTTATGATTCACAAAAATTGAAACTTTTTTAGTTAACTCACTTAAGAATATTAAGTTTGGCTTAAAACCGACATTAGAACTACAAGATTTATTTACAATTACAAGGCAATTCGATTTGCATCAGTGTCGTAATAATAAATACCACCTAGTAAACAGCTAAAAATAACATGGAGGAACATAATATCAATCATCAGACTTAAAAAGTTAATGCAGATGAACATCAGATTAGCATTTCATTCAAGAATAGATAAAATGGGAATCTTTCATTTTCATTTATTGAATGGAACATGGATAATTCGAGCTTTTATGCTTCGAAATCGTCAGATATTTTTCTGATCCCTTTAATTTTCTATCAACATAATATTAAAGCATCTTCTATAGGTCGAATTTATTTTAGTTAATTCGAAGTTATTACTAAAAACTGTAAAAAATTATTTTTATTTCTGAATTTTTTGTCCTTAATTAAATAAGTTTTCACATCTATACAAAAGTTTTGATGGGCAGTTGTTGTTTTCAAATTCCTCTATACTGTATATTTATAAAAGTAACTATTTTATTTCTTATAACTATTATTTATTATATTACTAAGTTAATTACAATTTTATCTTTATTTATTACTGCATTTATACAGATTATGAATGAACAGGTTAAATTACAAAAATATATCTTAAATTAGCTAATAATCTTCTCAGCTCAAAAATTATCTTTTTTTCTTTTTGTATTTATTTATATACCCGACTTCTCGAAAATCAAATTTTCAAGTAATTCGAGTTATTATTATGGTCTCTTCGGCTTTGAAGAAGTCAAGCACCAATGTATAAAGAAATTAAATAAACTGTTTGAACTGCCATCATAGTTCACATTTAAATAGTAGAAAAAGAAATTTGTATTCCCATACGTGACGATTTATACTTAAGTGTTCTAGATTCAAGATTCTTGAAATACGTAATTAAATATTTCATTATCTAATTAACATGTTGTAACGAAATCTCAATGCGACACATCAGCGCTATACCACCACTTAACGTAATTACTTATTTCAGAAAGGCAAACAGCCAAGATGAGTGTAAGGGCAATTATTTTCTAATCTTTTGTTTCATTAAAAATGTATCATTTCAGAATCGCGTGAAAATTCTTAAGACTAAGCTGCTTTATAAGCTCCGTTTTTCTGATTTAGTAGCATACACAAATTAATAATGTACAAAAAAACAAACCTTGCAAAATTAATTTGTTAGTAGAGGTAAGAGTAGGAACAGATAAAAAAGCTGTTATAGATGAATTACTCGATAAGCATTAAATTGTAGGAATATGGAGAAAGCTTAGCGAATTTAATAAATGGGAAATTCGATTGAATCTCCTCAGTGACTTGAACTTCGATGATTGCTTAACTGTCGTTATTTGTTGCTTTTATGGTTTTATTTTTCTTCTACGCTGTCGTTAATTAATTAAGGCTGTGACTTTGAAGCAGACGATTTCAGAAACTCCACCCAAGATGAAATTTAGACAGCAATATAGGAAAAAATTCAAAGTGTACAGCTATACATACCGAGGAAGTGCCCTAACAGCACAAAGACATTGTACGATATAATACTACGTTGTTCTATATAAGCAGTATTCATGGATGAATTATCAAATAAGCAAGGTAGAGAACAGCAGAGAGAGAACAGAGAGAGAGGTAGGACACGCAATTTTGCGGGGACCCGAGGGACTCGAGATTTTTTTTGTAGTATTTTTAGGGTTATCTAATTTCGTGCTTTCACTTGATTAACAAGGGTGATGTTCCTAAATATATTCATATTAAAATTACGCATCGCTTAATTTTCAGAACATTATTCTTATGATTCTATTTTCATGTGTTCGAAATCGCTTGTAAATCAGTGATTTTTTTTTTTCGTGTCATTTGGCTGACTGACTCACATGTCAACAGCCTTGGCAAACTTCTTATTTTGAGTATTTATAATGCGTTATATAAATTTTGGAATTTTTTAACATTTTGTTCAAGATTGCTTTTAAATTTAAATTAAAATTTTTTTTAATGCGCGAGTTACTGAAACCAAATCTCTTGGAGGTCACTAGCAATTAAATGTTTTGTTATTGAAGTTCGTCGTAATATGTGTTACTTAAAAACTTCTTACATAGAGATTAGACTAAAATCAGTAAAAATTATCTGATTTTGGAAGGAGAAAGGGGGTCCTGAAACTTCCATTGCTTGAGAGACTCTAAAGAGCTAATTCGGCCCTATATTATCTTAAATTCTCGTGAAAATTGTGTAGAATATCATGCTACTTGGAGAGATTAATAATACCTTTCGGCAATCTTCAACAGTGGTGTAGTCGCAAAATAAGCAGTGTCGGAACGCTCGAACCTGGATGACGAAAATTGCTCTGTAAGGACTTTTTCACATTTTTTTTTCTTATTTATTTTTCGTGAAAAAAATCAGTGCTCAGTGCCTCAACTTCTTTCCCGTATCTGCTGGTTAAACCTTTTCCCCAACGACCTTGACCTGCTCTTGAGATTATCTGTTTAAGAAGCCAAAGTAGATTAGCAATCCGCAAACCAATAGAGTCAGTACCTATTGTCCACTCTTCCCCAAAAGGTTTTGCCCTCTTCAGCTGTTCCCATTTGTGACAGAAAGTATGGAAATCCATTCGTGTTGTGTGTGCGTCGCTCCTGCCATCTTCTCTTAACCCTACTTTTGGATCCACGTTTTAACAACTGCAGAAACCACTTGCTCGCTAAGGTAAAATATTTCAAGAAATATTTATTTAAAATTCATGATATAATGCTGCTTCATGTTATTATGTTTTTTGAAATGCGAAGGACAATCGTAAAAAAAGCCCTTGTTTAAAATTTAGAATAATATATTACAAAATAAGAAAATTATCAACGGCAAGAAAATCGCGTGCTTTCCAAGACATGTAAAATTACTTTTGTTAACAAATTAGCATTTAGTTAACTCACTATATTTCGAGAAGTCAATTAAAATTTTGGTTAAACGCGAATTTAATATTAATTTTATAATATAGATATAGTAGATGAAATATGCAATATGAGGTAGATAAATTCGGCAACTTATTTACACTGCAAATGGTTGTATTTTAAATGAATTTTTTTTTATAATTATGTTATCGAATTCCTATTCAATGGTCTGCTGCTTGTGTATATTTTCAAAGACAATAGTTTTTTGAAGAAATCAAAGTTGATTCACGAAATCTAATTAACAAAGCCGTGCGCTGTTGATTAACTTAATATAAGCTTAGGTACTTTAGACTTAGAATCGAAACATAGCTCTACGTATTTGATTAGCTTTATCTAAGTTTAGCTATGCTTAGTTCAGAATTTAAGTTCAAGATTATTTTTTATTGAGTCATTTTAAAGAGGGAAAAAAGTAGGCCTATTCATAATTTATTTATTTGCCGACACAACTTAACCCAGAGGGTGTAAGGCACTGATTCCGACGACCTATGCATAATGCGTATCGGCAATTTTACTTGAAACAATTTGTGTCATATTAGAAGTTTCAACTTTTAATTTGCTTGTAAACTTGCTTTATACCTGTAACTCATTTTTTTATTATTATTTTCCGGTCTGGTTTTATATTGTGGCAATCTTTATAGGTTTGAAATTATTATATTCACTGCATTCCGAATGTGTTTTGATTTATTTTACACTGACGATAAGTAATAATTTATTTAATTTTTTTTACGTTCTAAAACCAAATTCCGTACAAAAATTAAATGCATTTTGAGTTTATTTTTATTTTTTTTTTAAATTGAAATTCAGTTAGAAAGTTTTGATGATTAGAATGTTTTGATGTTGGTGGTACTGATATATTATATATATATATATATTTATAGTAGTTATATATATAATATATTTTTTATTTTAAAATTAGTTTATTTTAAAGTTATAGATTATCACAAATCTGTCATATTCATGTTTTTCAATGGCCATTTATTTACTGTAAGAAACTAGACATTAATTCAGATGACATTGAATGGGAGAGCAAGTTACACAAACAGGCTGAAAACAGCTACTCTTTAAAAGTTTTACGAACTATTTTTAAAAAAAGGTTTTATATGGATTGATCACTAAGCAAACTCAGTCTTGTCCTGCCTCGTAAAATAGCAAGGAATTTCTTTGAAAGAAACCAAATATAAAAGTTTTATTGAATGCTTTTAAAATCTTAAACCGGTATTTATATAAATTAGCTAAAATTAAAGAATTCATAAAATCATATATAATGATAATTGTTCCTGGTTCTTTGAATGAAACTGGTATTTATGGTGCTAATATTTAAAATAAAAAAACTAATAATTTCATTAAATAAAATTTCAAGGAAATTTTTAAAAATATAACTGTAGTAAAATTTTAAATAATTTTTTAGAGAATAGTTATAGTTCATTACTACCTAAATTTACAATTTATGTATTAAATAAATGAATGGAAAATAATATATTTTAAAACTCAACAAGCTATAGGGATAACATTTGTCGTGTAGTCTTTACTCTAAAAATTGTAAATCTGTATCAATCAGATACAAAATGCACGGAGGATTTTTTTCATTGTGCTAGGAAAAAAAAAGCTGATTACCATTCAGACAGAATGATAATAGTATACACATTTTTACCGACGTATGTTTACCCAAACCCCCCAAAAATACGACATACATTTACATTAACGGGCATGTTTTTGTGTCAGCAATTAAACATAATTTTTTGACAAAGTAAATAAATCAGAGAAACAAACGACATGACATTCAAACTGGCGTTATTGAAAAGGCAATATATTAAAGTTTGAAACTAAATAAAAAGGTTTTTTTTTCCTGGAAAAATGTCACCAAATTTAAAGTTACAATATTTCAAAATTACGCAACCAAAAACAATAAATGGTTCAAAACGAATGGGAAAAAATAAGCTTTTTTTTGTTCTTGTGTGTTTGTAGAGTATTCTTTTTATCAGTGTCAATCTATAACGTTTGAATGTATAAAACGTAGGAGCAATCCTTTTTTTTTTTTTTTTTTTACTAGACGCTATAAGTGTCAGCCTTATATGGAAGTGTTCGCGAAACTCGAGAGGAGAAAATATCAGATTTTTGACTTTTTCCTTAACCTTTAATTATTTTATAATTGAAGTCAATCAAGATTTCTAATAATTAGTCGAATTTATGACTGAAAAATAGACAGCACACCTTTACGTTTATTGGAATTAGGTAGCCGTCTGAGAAGTCAGTCTCAGAAAGAACAGGAAAATTTTGTGCAAAAATTTAAAATTTTTCATCCTTTCTGTGTCTCCCTACTTCCAAAAGACACCTGCTTTTCAGACAAAAATATTCAAACAAACAGTTTTTTTAGTGATAACAATTCGAGGAAGAAGCTTCAATAGTCCTTTCGACAATAGTTGAAAGGGGGAAGTTATCTTTTGTTCGGGGAAACTAAGCTTCTAGGAGATAAAGGGAGGTGTAGCAAATACTGTTTGTAGTCTGTGATAATTGAAGTTGGTAATATGTAAAAAGCTAAAAATGACTGCAATACGTAATGGATGACGTAATATGTTTTCCTACACGTCGTCGTATTAAACTTTTCTAATGATGTGGAAAGTATATTTACAACTAAATCAATCACTTTTAAATGAGAATAGTAAGCTGTTTTATCAACTCTGATTAGAATTGCTACCTGAACCACGTTTCTAACACGAAAAATATTACTAGAGACTTTGAACACATAATGTGGTTTTAACAATCAAATTAATTACCAATAAATTATTATTATTTATTTTGAGATAGTAATGTGCCAGCAACTAACGCTGAGAAGAAAAAAGTTGGCTTAAACTCTCGCCAAATTTTTCGATGAAACAAAAAATTAGAAGTTTCTTATTTCAAACCCTAGCGAAGTTTCTTCATTTGTTAATTAATTATTAATTAATGAGATTAATTGGCAAATAAAATTTGTATATCTAATATACTAAATGAATTTCTTTTCTTAAATCCATCTCAATCGAAATATTTTAATATACAATTACTAGAAAAAATGCCCTGTTAAAGGTTAAATGATCTTATCTTTGTCATTTCAAACAATCATGTTTCCAGGGTTCCCACAGTCCTTGAATTTTAAGTGACCACCGATAATCTCCGCCCCCATTTTCTCCAACGTGAAATATGAAGGTCACCGAAAATACACTGGGAATGCTCGTGTTTCTCCCTTGCGCTTATCACCCTCTTGCAAAGTAAAATAGTTCTGGTGGAGGGGTTCTTTGGCAGCGCTTAGTCTCAATGGACTGCTTCTGCCGTTGCTGAATAAAAATTGTAGTAGCATGACATAAACTTTACCAGATTAGAAGTTCAAATGACTTTTTTTTTTTTTTTTATTTATTATTATTATTATGTATATATATAGATAGGAAACACAGTAAGGAAGAATTTATCTGGCGTGGCTTCGTGCAAGATGCTTCAGTCATAGCGTGGAGAAGGGAAGAAAGGGGAAGGCATTATGCTAGAACATATGCGACAGAGCTGGGGACAGACAAGAGGATGCCAACAAAGCGAACAAAAGTGAAAGCCCACTAGGGGAAATGGTATTGGCTGAGCGCCTCGGTTCAAAATCATGAGTTTCTCCTACACATATCGGTGGTTGGATTCTGCGTAAGGTTTCAGAAATGTTGTAATTCCACTAAAAATTTTTTGTACTCCGCCACAGGGGCATACATCGTTAAATCCTTCCCGATGGGAGGGGTCCTATGGATGGTTTGACGAGATCGGGAGGTGGGGTTGCTCGTTGTGGGTTGGGGAGATTCCTATTTATGTTTTGCTGGTCTGGGTTCATGGGTTTGTTTACATTTGAGAGATTAGATCAGCAGCCCTCTAAGATTTACCTATCCTGACTTTGCTCTTTTCTGATTTTTTGGGTTATCTCGACAGCCTCGATAGTTTGCCGTATGAGGGACCATTTGCTGCATTTAATTGGGCCTCTTTTCCTTTGTTAGGCAATCTCTGAAGGGTGATCCCTCGCAGACACGCATTTAGGGTTAACTTACACCCTTAGAACTGTGGTTCCATGTGACAATTAAAGCATTGGTTGTTTTGTTTGCTAACATATTGGTTGGACTGACTACTATATTGTATCCTATGGTTTTAAGGAGTAGATTTCCTTGATATTTCAGTGGGCAACAAAATGGATCTGATAAATTCTCAAGTGGTTCTCTAGTTTTGTATTTTTTAACTGATTTACTTTATCTGACAGGAATTTTTTGCTAACTAAGTCATCTTCTGATTGTTCATCTGGTCCATATCATGGGAGGCCCTTTATAACCACCTTAATGGGCTTTTCGTTTCTACCCGGGATGACGAAGTACTCTTTTTCTTTTCTATCCAGAAAGTCCGTGAGCGCTCGGACGTGATTGGGGGTGTCACAAAATAACTTGATAAAATCTCCAGCTTCCTTGGCTTTGCAAGGGATATTTTCTACTTCGTTAATTTGTTTGATTAATTCTCTATAATCATTAGATCTCTTCATCATAATAGGAACTATTTTTGGGGCGGTCGCAGTCTTAACTTTATTCATTTGATTTGGGGGGCTATCCTCGGCGGGTAAGTTGGCAAGAATTTCATAACTATTTTGGAGGGGGAGGCCACTATCTGTAGCAAATTTTTTGCTCGATGCAATCTTATCAGAAGGGGCTCTTTTCCTTCTTCGCCCTTGAGTTGTAAAATTATCGCTTTCCATAGTTTCTTCATTTACATTTGAATAATTATTATCGGCGGGGTCCACGTTTTTAAACTGACTGTCAGCATCGTCGGCACTAATGTCCTGGTTGGGGACTTTATCATTAACTTTATCAAATACCACATTAAAGTTTACTCCATCGTGAGCATTAGAGCTCCGATCACAATTTTTATAGCCGTTAGAGTTACTCTTATCAGCATTTATCATATCCATATTTCCATCACTCCTCTCAGAACAATTACTATCATTATCCGCAACATCATCCTTAGGGCCATAGCCGTTAAGAATCAAAACATCGTTAACTTCATTAAGCAATGCTTTAAAAATATCATTATCAATACCGGTAAGGTGCAAAGACAAGTCATGCCACTCACCTGTTATTCTTTTCAGTTTCTTGGCCGTTTCGTCCAATATCCAGCGCGCTTCGGCTGAGGGTCGAGTACCGTATAAGCAGCGTATACTATTGAATATTCCAACACAGTCACGCATTTCAGCTTGATATGTCTTGAACCGTTCCATTTTTTCGGCGTCGGTTTCCATCCTAATTTCGTCGCTTGATTGTCCTGCCGTCATTTGGCCGGGTGGTACCTGACTCCCCTGGGGCGGGGGTGGCAAAAATTCTAAGTCCGCTATCTTGTGTTATCCAGCGAAAAAGCACGTAACACAGTTCTATTTCACCGGGCAATAGAGGGGGGAGGGGCTAAAAGCCCTTTCCGCAGTCCAAAGTAAGAGAGCAACAACGATGCAAGAAGATTAAAAATCCACGCACGTGGTCACTAGGCTTGGTAATCCTTATCCGAGCACGGGATCAGGGCACGGGATCCGAACACAGGTTCCGAACACGGGATCGCAGAACTGACATGATTACAGTTCAGTGTAAAATAGTTCAAGAGGGGTCGTCCGTGACCTTCGGAATCCCTCGGGGTTTTCAAACAAACCTTACTCTCTTGTAAGTGGGGGGCTTTAACCCTCTGATTCGTAGGATACACTGAGCACCCTGCCCCTCCCTCAAAAACAGCAATGAGAGCTGACAATCTTAAGGGGTTTCATTTGAAAGAAATTGGTTCGGGGTTGAAATGCTAATGGCCAGTTTTGAGGAATACAGCGAATTTATGCTCGGACTTTCCCTAACAGTTCTGGGAAATATCCCTTTGCCCCAAGGTGGAAATTTTACAGAGAGAGTGAGACGTTCTCGAACCGTAGGTTGGTTGCACATTACGCTCCGGACCTTTCAGTATGGAGAATTAATTTCGCTGCTTAGACTTGAAACTTAGATCTAGGTGGGGGTTAAATATCAGTGACTTATTTTTATTTATTTCAACTGTTTAAAATTTTAATCAATCATGTATTGATAGCTACTTTTGATTATTGTCTCTTTAGAAGGTCAAAAATAAAATTAATTTTGATTTAAACTTTAGTTTTTATTCTGTTTGAATCATTGTTACATCGTGATTGAATTACTAAAATGGCAAGGCTTGATCTTAAAAGCTATAATATAAAGATTTATAAAAGATCTGTTCCAAAAAGCATGAAATAGTTATTAATTGTGAATTTCTTTAGTGTTCAATTGACATTGACTTATGGATATTCAAGATAAATTAGATACGATTTTTGATTTTATCTCAATATATTTCAAGTTTTCAGTTAAGATTCTATTGTTCTTCATTATTGCTTCTACACTGTCTCTTGTCCTATTGACATCAAATATAAAAAAAAAATCATGGTCGTTTTTTTGAAATTTTTTTATAACTTATTTTTATTATTATTATTTTTTATTTTATTTTAACTTGTAGTTTGATTCCTGTAAAATAAGAACAACTGAAATATCAAGTGTATAGACACGCTTTACAATTTTTCAAGTAAAAAAATTCAGTTATGTACAATTTCTACAATATGTAATTTTATGGTCCTTGAATTTTCCGTAAAAGGTCCTTGGCTTTTCTTAAAAAGTCCTTGAATTTTTTTCTTCAATAAGAGTGGGAACCCTGGTTTCTATTACTATTATTGATTTGTCGCAATCATCGAACCTTCGAATGATATTGTGAAATACAAAGTGTTTAGGAAATGTGAATTGCGCCACCAAGTGGAGTTTTGCTGATTCACGCATTGCCTGCTTCAATTAAATTCAACAGTTGTAAACAAAGATTTTGTAATTAAACTTGTAGAAACCATCCTGATTTAATATACTTTATCGAAATTTACGAAATAATTATTTTAAATAAAAATTTATTCTTATTACGCTTTTTTTTTGTGCACGTTAAGACTTTAGTGGAAAGAATAAAACAATCTTGGTTGGAAAACCTATCTAGTCCAAGACAACTCAAGAATGTTATAGAGTGGAAGCTGTAGATGGCATTCTTCCACCGAGTGATAGTCCTGTAATTATCCTAATGTATTTTTAAAGTAATTGACATATTTGAGCAGAATTTTGCTTTAAATAACAATAACCGATATTACCTGCAATAAAAATCTATTTTCAGAACGTACGTTATTTAATTTCTTAAATCTTTTTTCCCACCTTGTGTCTGAAATTACGCGGAACCAAAATGACCTTGGAGCATTTGGGGGGGGGGGGGGTGAGCTCCTTTTTTTATATTTGTATCATTTTTTTGACATGTACATATAACAATATACATCGAAATAAAATTCAAATATATGATAAGTGAAATATGAAGGTGATACAAAACACTCAAAGAAATCAAAAGAAAATGAAAATATATCATAACAAAAAGAGCACAAATGAGAGAAAATATTTCAAAAAGAGGAAAAGTAAGACAAAAGGTTGCGTTATTGGCATTTCTCGAAAATTAAATAATTTTCCCCACATTAAGAAAATGCTGAAACAAATTTCCTTTAACCATCATAGCATATTATTCCCGCCAAAATTATGTCGTTTAATCAGTTCCAAAACGTAGGAATTTATTTCGCTTATGATTCAGTTGCTTTTAGGATGTGAGATTGGGATGTATATCTGTACATCTAATTTATTTACATCATCTTTTAATGTATTGGTTTTAATACTAATTTTTGAATTTTCAGACGTAGTACAATTTTTGTGTATGAAAATTAAGCTCGTAACACAGTATATTTTTTATATTTTATATGTTTGGATTAATCTGTTTTTTTATTTTAAAAACTGTATGATAAACTCTATATTCAACAATTCATTTGTGCGAAAGTGTGTCCGAAAAATATTTGATTACAATGAAAAATAGTATAAGTGTGCTAAGAAAAATATTTAAATAGAATATGAAGCTTTCGGTTGTGCTGCATAATATAAAGAATTCAATGTACATACCTTAACTTCTCAAAACTCCGTATTAGAAGAGTGAAAAAAATTTTACTGAATATATAATTTAAAATTTGAGTTGCAATTCAATTATTATTCGATCATCACTTATTATTCAATGTAAATATTTTAGTTTTTTATTAAATTTCCTTTTAATTATTAAAATTTTATGCTTCTTTATTTGAAGATAGCAACATGAAAGATTGGTCGGTGTGATCGATTCTTTTTTTCTGCATAGAATCTTCTGCCGTAAACAAGTTTAAATATTGTGTCAAGTTTCTACAATTGGTATTTCTCAGGCTTCCTGTAATTAATTAAGCACAAATTTTGTACTTAAAAACAATGTAACAGAAAAAAAGAGAATCGATTTACACAACTTTCTCATTTTTCTATGAGTGCGAAATGTTTGACGCACACGAAGTAAAAAAAAAAAAAAAAATCTGCTTCTGGTTGTTGGCGAATTCTAATAGGAAGTAAACCTAAGACGCGTAGAAACGCGAGCTACGTCATTCATCGATGCAGCGCCTGAAGTATAGCGTATTCTCTGTTAGGTTCTTAACATGTCTTTGACTTTAATACAGAGAATTTTAATTATGAAATGGGACCCGAACAGAGTCTAACTATATTCCTCGCATTGACTGTTTCATATAAAGTTTTCAACTTTTGTATATAAAAAACATTTAGAAAACAGGTAAATATTTCAGGTGATGCTCTCATTCAAACATACGAGGTTTTAGATCCAAAACAGACCTCGTGTTGCTTCAAAACGAGAGGTTTATGTAACTTCATTAAATGAAACCCAATTTGTAAGGGTTTGGGGGAAATAGTGTCCTGCGAGCAATTGTTCCTAGTACTGCAGTTTTGACCTTAAGAAATCACAGGAATATCTAAGACATTATTCATAAAATATAGAAGTAACTTCAGATTTATTAGAACTTCGAAAACTGATTCAGTATTAAATCCTTTGTTATCAATGTTGATCATAATACAACAAAGAAAAAAGCTTTAGATAAAATCGCACTATAAAGGTTTTTAACTTTTTTCACCCAGTGGTACATTTTCTTTTTGAAAGATCGAGATTGAATTTAATAAAAAACAGCGACCAATAGGCAAAACCCATGGAAGCCGTATTAAATATAATTCTGAAAACTTTAGTATCACATAAAATCATCACCCCAACCTGCCACTGGGTATCCGGGTTCACGTTGAATGACCGGCCACCGCAACAGATAATCAGGCACTGTGGTCCCTGCACAATAGCCCTCATTTCGAGGTGCCCATGCAACAACCCCCCGGATTACCGGGTACGACCTGTCATCGGAGCGGACCCGAAGAGCCTCACCACAGTAATGTGCCATCCGGTTGACGAGAGTCAGCTTACTTATACGGCAAACTCTCTTCAGCGTGCTCGCGGTGTCCCCCCCCGATGGGGTTGGAAACTAGTATAAAGACTAGAAAAAGGAGAGGAGGAGAGAAGTGAACTACAACAAAGGAAAAAGCTTTAGATAAAATCGCACTATAAAGGTTTTTAACTTTGTTCACCCAGTGGTACATTTTCTTTTTGAAAGATCGAGATTGAATTGAATGAAAAACAGCGACCAATAGGCAAAACCCATGGAAGCCGCATTAAATATAATTCTGGAAACTTTAGTATAAAGACTAGAGAAAGGAGAGGAAGGGGAAGTGAATTTTTTTATTGAAAAGAAGTATATCTTCTGTTATGTAACAGCAGAAAAAATAATAAAGAAGAGAAAAGAAAGAATAATAAAAAGGCCCGGTCCCTAGAAACCTCAAACTATGTGTAAACACTTACCTCGTAATAGAAAAATATTCGATATAGCTTTAAAAAGTTTTGGCCTCTGAAGGAGAGTTTTGTAATCAAAACATTAAACTGATATTTTCTTGCTTCAAAGTAAAGTTCTGGGAGAAAAGTATTGTTTGTAGATGGAAGTTTGTTATAATTTTTCTGCTCTGGGAAGCAGAAGAAATTCTCCAAAGAAAAATGAAATTGAAGAATGCTATATATTGCATTATTATAAAAGAAATAAAACGATATTAGACGGATATAAAACATTTTATTTAAATGTTCCAAACAAATATCATTTTCCATTTTGCATGAAAATGCAGAAGAATCTAAAAATGGCAATATGTGAGATTTCCCGATCAAAAATCTTTATCAGAAGCAGCAAATAAAGTCTGAACTCACAAATTCAAAATCTGCTAAATTTTAAAAGTTCTCGAATTTGAGTATCGTTGATATTGACGCAAATGTAAGAACTATCCTATGTTAATACAGAATTCATGAAAGGAGTTAATTACATTTTTGTTAGCTGTAATATTTGTATTTTTCTTTTATGCTAGCCGGTTATATGAACAAATTTCGAAATAATGCATCCAAAACTTTTGCACTTTCATCACTATAAAGCATAAAAGATACGTTTTTTTTTTTTTTTTTTTTTTTTTGCAGAGACTTTTATAACTGTAACTATTATTTTATGTACACACTTCATTATGAGAAAAAGCTTGAAACTTTTTTTTTTCTTAGGAGTGAGAGTAGATTGAATACGCGAAAGTTTCGCACAGGTTTTTTCATTCATCTAAATACTTTTCCGAGCAGAAAGAGTCAAAATTACGAGTTGCATTTCCTTTCCAGTAGCCTTCACGGAGCTTTAAAGCAGGATATTCACCATTGTTCGAATCCACTTTTTTTGAACAGAGGAAGGAAACCTTTCGACTTTCGAAAACCTTCCCAATGAAAATTGATTCATATAGACAGCGCTATTGGAATTCCAATGAGTTTGATATCCATTGGAATGGATGGCTATAAACAAGAAATATGATTCTTCGAGAGGGCGATAAATCACCCGTGTGTGTGTGTAAGGAGCGTTGGGGAGATGGAAAGTACGGGGGAGTTGCAGTTAGACAGGAGAAATCAGGGCGGGGAAATCAGCGCAGATAGACAGCGCTGTTGGAATTCCAACGAGTTTGATATCCATTGGAATGGATGGCCATAAACAGGAAATATGATTCTTCGAGAGGGCGATAAATCACCTGTGTGTGTGTGTAAGGATCGTTGGGGAGATGGAAAGTACGGGGGAGTTGCAGTTCGATTGGAGAAATCGGGGCGGGGGGGGGACAGTGAAGGGGTGGGTGGACGAAGCTCAGCGCCTCTGGGGGCCATAATCTTCGACTCCTAATTATAATTTAGAAAAATTATACCTAATTGAGGGATGAGTTTAACCTGATTAATTTTTATGCCTAACGGGTTGCTAAAAGGAAATATTTTGTTAGTTTAAAATTGTCACTTTATGTGCCTCATTCATTCAGTATCCATTCATTCATCCTTTCACACAACATTCATACCAATACACAAAAATAAAAGAAAAAGTTAAAAGAATTTAATTGGTAGTTACTTGATACTTTTACTGTCTCAAAACAAACCGATCTTTGGGTCAAATGAGAATGGATTTCAATACTCGTGAATGCCCAGCTCAAGGCTGGACAACCACGCCCCTGAAATTCGATCACTCCACGTTAAAATCGGTTGTCACTGTGAATTGGAGCGGAAGGTTGAATATCCATCACTCCATTTGGACTGCAGGGTCATAAAAGCAGCGGGAGTAGGTACGTATATGGGGGTGAGGTTTGGGGTGCGTGATGCAAAGAGGAAATGGTAGAAGGTGGAATAGGGGATCGAAGTGACTCGATTTGAGTGTCATGGAGCGATTAAGAATGACACAACTAAATTTGAGGGACTTAAAAATGGTATGGGGTTAAGTGCCACCACACCATTTGTCTGGACTAACACGGTCATGAATGACCGGCATAAAACAGGACGTTATCTATTGATAAATTTATAAGAAAGGCACATTTACGAAAGTACGACTTCTCGTAAGACCTTCTATTTGCTTTTCAAGCGACGAACGAAATAACTTTTTATCTCTTCTGAATTTAACAACTAAATATTTATTTTAGTATTTAAAGATTACTTCATGAAGAAAATGTCTTTGAAAAGAGACATGATTGTTATTCAATTCTTATATTACGAATTCAGTAAATAAATAAAAAAATAATAATATGAATACCAAAGAAGTTAAAATATGATTCTTGAGAGTAAATCGTTTGTTATAGATATCGTAAATGTATTTTCTCATGCTATGCTAATGTATCGGGAAATAATCTCTATCAGTTAGACTTTCCCGAAAATATTACTCATGCTTCCACAAAGCTAGACGCCCATTCTGACAAAAGGAAAATTGTTTTCCTTTATCGCAAAAGCAATTTCACTCTTCAAATGATGTGCATGCCTTTCGTTCCGAAACCGCTGAAATAAATTCTTTCAATCAATCATCTTTATTCTGTTTGGCGAAAGCTAGTTTCAGCTAACAGAAAACTATAAATCTTTACTGACGCGAACTCATGAGTTTTACATTAAAATATCGTTTTCGTGTTTTCCAGGATTTTCAAATCAGGATCGGTTTCTTCGGTGTGTATTTAGTTAGGCAAGAGAATATAACAAGAGAATTTGGTTTTATCTACATTTATTTATTTATTTTTTAGTTATGTAAAATATATAGATGCACATTTTGTTTGTTAAATTCAGGTCAATTTAATATTTTTTTGCCTCACTATTGGATAGATTGTCTGCAGTTTTGTTTTACGCAAGAATTAAGTTTAAAATTCGAATGCAGGAAGCAGAAATGCATGCAAATAACACACGATAACTAAGGTTGCCATAATTGCCAAGCATTGATACGGAACGTTTAAATGCTAAATAAATAAAACATGGAAAAAAATGGATAGGTAGTAGTGTATTTTATTCTGATAATAAATCAATAAAGTTTTAGCAATCTAAAGAAATGAACACGTAGAATAAGAAAAAATGCAAGGCTAATCCTTTTTAGCCGTATTTTTTTTTCGTAATTTAAAGTTGATTTTGCTTTATTAATTACATTTTCTTCTTTCACATAATTATAAAATTGGGTGCAATTCAACGGTATTCTCAATAGTAATACGGGTCTGAGTAGTGAAATTCGGTGACAGTCTCGTATATACGGGACGTATGGCAACCCTAACGCAACTGAACACAAGGTTAATCTTCTTACAAGAAAATCGCCCATCATAGTATAACGGTGCAAATTGTCTCTTCATTCGAAAGATTTCTCGTCAAATTTGACGTATTTAAATAGATATATATGCGAGAGAAATGTTTAACATTGATTGGGAACAAATAAATTATACATATGTTTTATGGCAGGAAATATTTTTTTAGTTACATATTATTCACATATTTCTTTATTCAAAAAACCTCTTGGTAAACAACATTCAGTGTGAAGAAATTTTCGTTGTTTAACAATTTTCCTTGTACTTCAGATGTCTTTGTGTAAATTTTAACGTTGCCAAAATATATTATCAAATTATATCATCACTATTGCAATAAATAATCAGATGCATCGTGGCGTCGAAATTATATCACGCGCATGATATACCACTGACGTGATTTACTACTTTCAATTAAAAGCGGAGATTAATTTGAAATATATGATTAATATAATTTAAAATTTCTCGGGAACTATTGATCATAGCGAGATAAATTTTATATCAATCGATAGCAAATTTTACTTCACTATTTTAGAGCGATTAAATTTGAAATTAGAACGATAATGGCTTTTTAAAATTTAAAATTACTGAAATTTAGGTGCTTTAACAATGAAATGATGCTGTTTAACGTCTTGCAGTGCTATAGAGCGAATTTTATTGTTGGTGACGTCAGAGCGTTACTGGATCAGTGAGAGACAGATCTGGGCCATAATATTAGTAATTTACAAGACATACAAAAGCCAACATATTTCGCAAATTTATTTATTCTGATTACAAAAGAACCGATGGTTTAAAGTTGAAGTTTGAAAGAATAGATTTATTTCCTATGATTCTATAGAGCAAAATTTTAAAAAGTATTTATTATGCATTTTTATTGAAATCGTAATAAACGCTTATTAACGGAAATAATCGAGTTTCTATGGACACTAATAATTTTCTTTAATTCTTTGTAAGATTTTCACTCAGTTTATATTAGGTTTTCGTGGTATATTTATTTATTTTTTACCAAACTTTTGATGAATATTCTGATGACTAAATAAAATTGTATTTAAAAGGAAAATTGAGAAATTTTATTGAGCTCTTTCTATAGACTTAAGCTGCGTAGATTACATATAATTTCATTAACCAGGGGATTTGGTTGCTCACTGTGATCCGGGACTGAATCAGAACTCTAACGAAAGGATAAAGAAATGAAAAATAGGTATAAAAAAAAGAAGTCGCAAAGTTTCAACTCAGTGAATCTCGGCAGGTGTCCTTTTTTTTGTCGTAAATGAAGGTCTAGGGCAGTGGTCCCCAACCCCCGGTCCGTGGATCAAATGGTACCGAGCCGTCCAAGGAACATTAAATTATCTCCATTTTTATAAGCTTTTATTCAACTTGTTTGTCTTCCTTCAAATCTTGTGATCGATTTCTTACCCCCAGATGAAACAGTCTCGTTGCAAAGAAACAAGCTCAGGGTTCTCATTGATTTAGCGTTCTAGTGAGTTAAAATGTTAAATCACTTTATATTCATTTTTTGGTGTAACTGTATTTTATTTTGAATATGTTTAAATATTTGTTTATTAAAAAATATTATCTCTCCAATTATTAAAAAAATGTTTTTAATGTTTAAATACAATTAAATTAAAATCATTAAATCGAAACAATCTAAAATATAAACAATCAATGTCCTCCTCTCAGCGGGCCGCGGTAAAATTATCAAACGTTAACCGGTCCACGGCGATAAAAAGGTTGGAGAGCACTGGTCTAGGGCAGCTGTTCCCAACCTTTATTTCCACCCGTACTCCTTGTTTAGAATTTTTAATTTTGCTTACCCTCTAATATTATTCCCCCACGAACACACCCGGCAATAATCTCTTCGTGGGAAGAAGCTTTATTAATTATTTTAAGTGCTTAGGTCCGCTTAAGTGTCAAATGACTCGAATTAAACTTAAAAACATTTGTAAGATTTATTCTTTAGTTTACATTTTATTCCATTTTTAGCGTCAAACAAATGAAACTAGCATCGAAATAATTTTGCATCGACTGATAATGAAAGCTAGCGTTTACTCATCGTGATAATCAACTATTCAAACGGAAGACAATTTCATTTCACTCTTAATATACGCATAAGACGAGAATGCTGTTACCACAAGCTGGCATTTACTCATCGTGATAATACATTCAAATGAGAAGACAATACTTCATCACTCTTTAGTAACGGATTTTACAAAGCTCATTTTATCAGGATCAAACATAAGCATTCATTCACAATCTGAAGAGTGATTCTGGTTACCTAGCTCTGTATCGTTTATTTAATATTTATTGCCTTGACATCGAGTTCTTATTATAACTCTTTTCATACTGCTACTGTAAGTCAATCAGTTTTATTTTTAAAAATCAAGCTGAAGAGAAAAGCCATTCAACAGTTCGGAGCAGTTTTTCTTTAGAAACGGATAATTTTTACATTATCACGAATAAGGTTAAACATTTCAGAAGAAATCTCTAAAATACGATAGATTTATGAGAAAATATTCCGTTATTTATGTTGTCCTATCGAACAACTTTCTAAAAGTTTCACACGAGTTTGGAAACAAATTTTCTTATTTTAATCCATCAAGTTTTGTATTTTCCTGCCATTAGACATTGGTTTCAAGTGTACCCCAAATTGGTCAGTGATGTCGTGCCAAGGTGATTGGGGAATCTCTAGTCTAAAGGAAAACAACTGTTCTTATAGAAGTTCCTTCTTCAAAGTATAACTTTACACATTTCCCAAAGTCCATTTGTCTTGAGTGATAATAAGTTCGCTAGGGGCCTGTTTCGTAAATATCAGATCTGTTTTTTCTTAAATGGTTTTTTCGTCATCCTGTTTATTGAACTCTGGTTTAGTTAGTCCCCTCCCGTCTAACTCCGTTTCCTAGCTGCTTCCTGTGTGCATTGAAAGCAAATAGTAGAGATGTGGATTTTATAACTGCAGACGGAATCAAAAACTGATGTCGTTATTACTTTAGAACATATATCATATTGCTTTTTTACTACGAAGTAGAAATGAAATTCCTTCACTATTTCCGAATATATGGTGCATCTTGAATCTCCACAACCAGCTGGCACACACTAATGGGCAAAATATCAAGCTTGCTCAGATCGTTGAAATGATATTCGGCTCATTACTCCGGTTATATCAAGTTGTAACTGCTTTATTTCAAAATATTAACGTCCCGAAGAAAACCACCGATCTTCATATTTCAAAATAATACTTAACCAGTATTTTATAACTACGGCGGTAATCTATTTCATAAAAGATTAAACTTCTTTGAGTTTAAATTACAATCAAAATACAACTCTAGATTTCTTTATAATTCCTTATCTTTATAAATAAGACCATCTAATTTATAAAGTTGCATAGGAAACAAACATTATATAAATTGTGCCGCAATATTTTACTCAATATAAGCAAATAAGACTCTTAGTAGATAACAAAGCTAATGCAATAAAATAACTAAATTAATGAATAGAAAATAATGAAGTCATTCAGAACTCAAGCAGACAGAGCAAAAATTAAATATTTATGCATTCTTGGCATCCTTCCACGTGATATTTAAAGTATAAAACTGCTTGTTAAGTTTATTAGAGAAGTAAAAAGTGAAGAAAAAGTTACTCATATTTCAGAATTAATAACAACTATAGAAATATATTTTAATAAATATTACAAAAGTAATATTTTTGTCAAAATGTTAAGATTTAAGATGCTAATGTTAAAATTACAATCAAATATTTGTTATACCAATAGAATTGGAACTAATTAGTTGACTAGTGTGGGAAATAAGATTCGCCGAATTTTCATACGAAGTAATGGCAACAACATCTGCCAATAATATCCACATGGAGCGAATGACGGCTAAAATTGGTGTATTGTTGAAGCTTTCATATCTTTTATATTCTCTACCATAATAATGAAAAGACACGATGTCGTCCTATTCAGTCCTAGAGACAGTTGTTCCATATCATCTTCCATCTAGTGTGAGAAAAACCATTCACACTAACTCACTTCTTCAGTTTACCAACTCGAGCTCAAAGCAAAACTCCTGTCGATTTTTTGCCGTCTGATTGAAATTGTGTAATGTGAACCTGTCCTTAGGGAAACCGTAGAAGTTTGGAAATTGGCAGTGTTGGCATAGCATACATTTCTTCACATCTCCCTCTCTCCAATTGTCATTAGTGTCTCAGTACGTGAAAATTATGTCCGGAGCGTGGTTTTCTTCGTTTGCTTCGGGGTGTGTTTTGTCTGTCCCCCCCCCCGCGCTCCTCTATTTGGTTTTAAAAAACGGCACATAGCACACTCCATGACTAACGTTCTCCCTATTCGTTACGCCGCTAGCTCCTTTAAATAGGGGAGGAGAGCCTTCGCACCTGGAAAAGGGAAATATTAAGTAAAAAAGAATTAACATTAGAATTTCGTATTTTCGAAGGCGGAGTGTCAGTATGGTGACGTCACAAAATTCCCCCACTGGTTCTTCGCCGAAGCCTCTATGAACTAGCCCTTGTATTTCTCTGGCCCTGCTTCGCAGACTCACTCCCTAGCAAATATGAGGATTTCTCCCCTACCTACAATAGATTTGTTTTCCCCATAATTACAGAAGATAAATAATCTATAGGCAGATAAATCAAGTTGTCAGTACGTAGAAAGCTACGAGCGATCTTAACACCTGTAAATCACTTATTATGCGTTTCTTTGTATCTTAGGACACTGGAATAAACTGCGCGAAACGAAACATACAATTTTTTTAAAATATAGCGTTTGATCACACAAAATATCGACTACTTGTGCTTAATCCTTTTGTTGCGTCATAATTTAGCATCATCCTTTAAAGGTTTAAAGATCAATTATGATCATTTACATCAGTTGCTGTAATTTACAACAGGAGTATATTCAGAACTAATTTTTTGGACATGATAAAGATACTGCTACTCATATAAGAGGTCATTCACTATCGATGTATATGTAATGAGAAATCTTAGTTTAAAACTAAGTGGATTGTTTATCTATTTTACCTGCTTTAATTGCGTTTCTATCTCACACACATCAATTTAATTCTTTCCTTACAAATTTCCGTTGTAACTAATGGCTAATTAATTGATAAATTAATAGAAATCTACAATTTAGATGTAAAGACCGCATACCAAATTTCACTCGTCAAGCTGGTTCTGTTTTCTCAGACAGACAGACATAACTCCAGAGATAAGTTCCTCGATCAAGGAGGTCTAGAATGTGGAGATCTATGAAATTCTCGAGATCTTTTTATTATTTTAGCATTGCAATACTTTCTATACGAAGTATACGAAAAAGTGAAAAAGGCAGCTGCTGTTTTATCGTATAAAACCGATCCATAATTCAATCGAAAGATCCTTTCTCCTTGTTAACCAAGAAAAATCGTTGGAAGATATCCCATCAAGAGGCTGCAGGAGTAAAAACCGAAATAAGCACCTATCGATTGCATTGTCGTCATCATCTTTATCTCCTCGTGTGATAAATTACGATATCTTCGACTTGGATGGCCGAAGTGAATGGTAATGGGGCGACTTTTCCCGAAGGGGCGTCTTATGAAAGCGACGAATCGTTCCGAATAAACACGAAAGCAAAGAAACGACGGGTTAATCGAGTTTAATGGATGGGTAATTTATGAGCGGGCCGAATCTATTTTCCGATCGTCTCTTTTTGTCTTTCATTCCTTTTTGTGTTTGTATTTTGTCGTGCTTTTGGGTTGCCGCGGAAACTTTTTCGGTTTCAATTAAATAGTCAGAATTTTGGAAAGAAAGGTGTGGGTTTCGGCGGATTGTTAATGGGCTTTACTGCGTAACGATTTTTTTTATTTGTTAATTGGAGCATAAAAGACAGAAATATTTATCATTTCAGATTCCCACGAGGTGCAATTGAAATAGTGGTTAGCGAACTTAATTTATTAATTGCACGCTTCTATTTATCTTCTTTCTTGTTCGTAAAAGTAGAATTTTGTGACGGATTTTCTCACATTTCCAACAGTTCTGTGTTTGACATGAAAATATATCTTAATGCTTTCAAAACTTAATTTCGAGTAATTTCAGTAATAATAATTGTTAGTCGATGAATTTACCACAATTATTTTTAATAATAATTCCTGATGTACTAGCCGCTGGTGTAGTACGGAAGTTTGCAGAGGGGGGCACCAACTCCAGTATCTTCTTCTTCATCTGACTACGTTTCAAAATTACGAGGTCCTCCCTCAAATGGCCCACGTGTTGCTTCGAAATAGAATGTTAGTCTAACTAAACTAACCCTGAAATTTCTTACAGTGTGTTCATTACGAAAATATGGTATTTTATTATTTTCAGAACTTAATTATGAATTGATTGATCGATTTTAAATCCATATGGCAGGTGTTTTCTAGTAGTTAATGTGAGAATTACATATTTGTAATGATGCATTATGAAATATATCAAAGAGTAAAAAGTAGAAAGATATTTTATCGAAGATTCCGGTAAAAAAAAACAAAATTCTAAAAACTTTAGACGTTTAAAATAATACTATAAGGAAATTTAGCCTCAGAGAATATCATTAGAAAACATTATATCAAATATTCATTAAAAGTTAAAAAAAACTCTCTCTCTATATACATATAAGAGCCTAGACTGTTTGACAAACCCGGACCAAATTTGGCACAGTGATGCATTAGCACAAGAGTGAGCTAACGCCGAATATTTTTTTAAAATTCGAATTCGAATTTTATGTATTTATTATTAAGTGCTAATTTCGGGCGGGTTTTTTTTGCCAATTTTCGCTAATTTTCTTTATTATCCATGAAGAAAAGTTATACTTCCGGTGTTTCCTGTTAAATTCCAGTTTTTCCTCTTCGTATTTTGATGATCTTCTAATAATTAATGAATGATCTGTTGTTGAAAGAATGCTGAGAGACAAAAGTATAATTAAAATTTTGCTAAATTTTTTCAACGAAAAATCTGTTGAGCATCTGATAACTTTATTTCTAAAGTAGATTGACGAGAAAAAAAAACCTGATAGTAAAATTATCTTCTGAAACAAATGCAAAAGAAATAATGCGAAGTAATACGAAGAATAAATCTTACGCAGTTGAATCTAAATAACAGCCTTGGTAACTATTGAATCGTTGATTACAGAAACCATGTGATTCATTTTTTTTCCAAAAATTGAGTCTATGCTGTTGCAGCGAAGATGTTCATTTATATTTTATAGATTGTGATAGTTAACTAGAAGAGCCATTAATTATTTAAAGGCTTTTGTTTCGCCAAAGAATCAAAAAGAAAAGAAAGAAATTACGGACGACTTTTGTGATAACAACAGCAAATTTAATATTTTATTTACAAATCGAACTAAAAATTAGTAAAAAGCGTGGTGCATCAATGCACGAAGAGAAAAACTGCGTTGCTATCACGCACGAGCAGGAAAAAGCAGTAGAAGTTTAATTTACAGATTCAAGATTTATTTATTATAAAAAGTTTTATCAGTCACTACATAGTCATCGTCATTGCATAGCGTGAGGCAGGCTTGGAGCCACCACACAGTTTTCACATTCTAAAGGCTTGTTTAGATAATGAGTGAAGAAATGACAAGAGTCAAGTAATGTCACATTATATGAATATAAATCTACCAGGTGAAAAAGAAAAATTTCTGAAAGCTCCCAGCATTTCGATATTATTGGCTCATGGGGTTTTTCCAATCAACGATTCATTTGAGAAGAATCTCCATTATTCACCCTCTGTTAGTCGAATTACCTAACAGATACACACGCAATCTGTATCTGTTTCTAATGAATGTCGATTGGAATTTTAATTACAGAATACTCATTTGCGTTCTCATTATCTAATTATTATAGTTATAAAGAAAAAAAAATCCCCGTCAGCAGGCCGGACGGCAAAGGTAGATTCCTTTAGTCCGGAGATATAAGGAAAAGAAAATTTCTCCCTCTATTCTCATAAGGATTACAGCTGCAAGAATGAAAGAGTGTGGAAGAGACAGCAAATGACGAGAGCTTTCCAACAAGAGGCAGCATGCATAGGTTGAAAGGCACTTTAAGTTGGGAGAGGGAAGGGAAAGGGGGGAAATCACTTTTCAGCTCATAACTTCTAAGCAATTTCAGCTATCGAAAAAGGTTAAATGCAAAAATTGTTCATTA